>JAODAC010007612.1:0-28910 GCA_027575185.1 Mimaenictus wilsoni
ATATAACCTAACGCTTCGTTCAGTCTTCTGTCAAAACCTGAACTATCTTAATTTAACCAAACCTCCCTTACTCCAATTTTATCTACGGTCGAAGGTCATATTATGACTACTATAACCTAACTTCTAAGCTATACTTACCATTTTTAATAACATGAACTTCACTGTCGATTGTAACAGCATTTAAGTGCACGAGAAACGTCCAGAATATAACCAAACATTTACTTTTATGCCGCATTTTCAGTTAAACAACTGTTTAAGGAACCGTTAGAAAATATTAACTGCCAAGTTATTATTAATACATTTTATTAACACTTGTAATTTTTATTACATAATTTTAGAACACTGATAATGTATTACATCAACTCGTATACTCGTATAAAGTACTTCGACGTGTTACTCAAACAACTAAAGTCCTCAAACTAAATTTTAAGTAGAGGAAGAGTCTCGAGTCTTAAGCAACTTGCCCAAAGTCCTCTCCTGCGACAATGGACCGAAGACACACACACAAGCAATATATACCTAGCTTGAAATCAGCTAGCTTCGGGTTTATATCACGCGAATAAAAAAAACTTCCTCCTATTTCTCATTAAGAAAAAACATACACACTTTTCATGTACATACACACTTCTCAAACGTATCCTACATACATTTATGAGATTGTATAAGTGTAGGTTGTATGTGTGTGATGGTCGAGTATGGGATACAAATGAATTAAATCATGTTATTACGATTCGTAATGTGGTAATCGCTGGACGGAACGAAACCAGTTGATGTCCAAGAAATGCCTTGCCGAAAATTCGCATTCGACCGACCGGCCGACCGGAGATGATTACGCACGGTGAGGTAATCAAAAATGCTAATGAGATTTACATTTTGTTCTAGTGGTAATAGTAGTAGTAATAGTAGTTGTTGTAAATCGAAGAATAAGCGAGGACTATCTTTGACGGTTTAAGTTTCAAGGTTGTTTAAGAGGACCGGGTCCGACGGGATTAGAAAATATTTTAGAACAAAATTTGAATTTCACGTTTTAGTTCCGCATTTTGCAGCTAAGTGATACCGGCCGGACCCGGTCCTCTTAATAATCAATCTGAAAAGTGTTGTGTGTAACATATCAAGTACGTGTAAGTCTGCATATGTTAACGTGAGTGTCAAAATATCATCTGTCTATATGTCAAACTGTCAATTGTGTCAACTGTCAAAAGTGTTATCTTGGCTACTGGCGCTACTGGAATCACCATTACTTAACGGTACCACGTAGCGGCAAAATGCGAAACTAAAACGTGAAATTCAAACTTTGTTCTAAAGTATTTTCTAATCTGCATGATATAGATTGCCTATTCTTATACAGATCAATTCTTCATTAAATATAGTTTGTTTTAATATGCAGATTTATGCCATAATGTTGGGTAATTATTGGGATATTTATCGTGCAAAAAACACCTTTTCCGAGAAATGTCGAGTTTTAGGATTTCCATTTCTTTTTCATATTGCTAGAAGTTTAAATCACGCACCAATCGATCCAACGTGAAAATATATTCAATCTGCTGGGGCAGTTTTTTATTTAATTACTTAGAACCGATATTATAACTCATGAAAATTGAGTCTAATATCGTCGATGATTTCACTGACAACTTTCATGAGTCATAATATCGGTTCTAAGTAATCAAATGAAAAACTGCCCATTGAGTTTAAAGATATTTTCACGCTGAATCGACTGGTGCACGATTTATAATTCTAGCAATATGGAAAATATGAAAAAAAAACCTAAAACTCGATATTTTCGGGAGAGACGTTTTTTTAAACGATAAATATCTCAATAATTACCCAACATTTTGGCATAAATGTGCATATCAAAACAAACTATATTTAATGAGGATTTGATTCTTGCAAGAATAGGCATTCTATAACAAGCAGATTAGAAAATATTTTAGAACAAAGTTTGAATTTCACGTTTTAGTTTCGCATTTGGCCGCTACGTGGTATCGGTCGAATCCGGTCCTCTTAATAAGAACGAGAACGGAACGTAAAAAGAAAAGAATGTGTAACAAAAAGAAAAATAATACACACAAAAATTATATTAAAAACAATATATTGAACATATTTATATAATGTACGGTTACAATCCCCACCAGATATATAAAACCTACCTGGCTTTCAGCTAGAATTCCCAGGTTAGATTAAGTGAAATCTAATAAAACATAACGTCGATTATAATAAATTATAAGGAAAAATTATTCACTATTACAGGTGAGTTTCCTTAGGAAACACATCCTTCAACGCCATCATCTGGATTCCAGGCCACAAAAGCATACCTGGCAATGATATGGCTTACGAGAAAATTTAGGTTATCAAATTGTAATCATTTCACAGGGGAAAGCAACAGGCATGGCTGTGTTGTAGTTAGTCTCTATCCAATTGGACAGCTGTATTATTGGGTAATTGTACAAAACTTAACCTTAAACAAAATGAAAAACACAATTAACTTACATAATTCAATATTATTATGTTCGTCATTGCAGTGTCAACTTACGTCTTTTGTTTCTATTAGCTTAATTGAGTAACAAATTATGCGATGTTGTGGTTTTGTTTTAGACATTTTAGTACTTCTGTTAATAACGCATATTTTGCTGTGTTTGGAAATTGGTTTCATTAAACAAATTCGGAGTTTAGGCTCTCTTGTCTTTGTTCATCGTCCAATTTTGCGACTGGGTAGGTTAATCACCTCTCTTGGACTACTATTTCTTTCTGGCTTGTTAGTAAGGCATGTTTTTATGTGCGAATATTTCGGATCGTCTCACGAATCTTTAAATTGAAGAAATAAATATAGCTTCAATAAGGTCAAGACTAGTCTTGGCCATAGTCTATCCCATCATAATGGGATGGTTGTAAAGTGTGGGTTTCCGGTGATTATTATTACGGTACTTTTTCGACAATGATAGAACATTGTATATTTAAGTATTTTAGGTTATGCTGAACATGTGTATAGTAGACATGTCAAAAAATTATCGATATTGATAAATATCGATATATCTGCCTCAAAATTTCGATATTAATCAATAATGTTATTTTCCATTATATCAATATATCGATATCGAAATTTATATTATTTTGACATGATATTGACGTAACCGCCATCTGAGAAGTTCAAAATTGTCAATTATACTTTTTAAGGCCACATTTTAGGATCCATATAATAATTTTTAATCCATTGATATTTGTTGGAATCATACGATTAAGATCAAAATCAATTTTTTGCTGGTAGTGCAACTATAATACTACTAATTTTATGTAGTATTACAATTTTTATATCTGGTGGTTAAAGACTGATAGATCTATATATGTATTATTATTAGTATTAGTTCAAATATCGATTTTATACAGATAGCGCTCCTCGATATTGATCATATTGATATTTCCAAAACGTTATTTCGATATATCGAAAAATTGGAAATATGGATTTCGACAAATATCGATATTACATCATCGTCTGACATGTCTAGTGTATGGTATTGTTTGTTTAGATTACAGGTCATCTCTCAACCCATATTAAATACATGAAATAGAATTTCAAGTCTTCAGAAAATACTATATGATTGAAGTAAGGGCCCCCTTGTATTCATATGACGGCGCCCATGATAAGAAGAGGCCGTTCAGGGACCACACATTCATGAGGAGGAATCTCTTATTTCATCTCACGTACTCCATACGATACGCAATCATTGCCGATATACTTTATAAATTGTACTGGACTATGATGTATTTGGTTCAAACAGTCTAAACAATTCCATTTTGACAGCTTCAAACAGCAACGAAATAAAGCTACTTATTTGTAGAAAAAAAAATAGATGTCTTCTCTATTCATAACTATCAATGTACATTCATTATACAAGACACAATTTGTCCTTCTTTACTCCAAGCAAGTAACCCTTCATTCCATAAAACTTGTTTTTACATTCGCAGAAAACCCCAAACATTTTTTTTCTCTCAAGAAATGAAGCAATTATTTTAACAACACCAGATAACAATAAACAAATCCCTAGAAAAACTCAAAAATAAGATAGTAATGAAAGAAGTTATAATATAAAAAAGCTTTAAACTCTGTTTTATTTGTAAAATTTCTAAAACTGTTTGAGAAGCACAGGATAACATAACCTACACCAGCTGCATACAAAACTTTGTTTGCGCGCCGATCAACGACCACCTGTTGTCCATTCTTGTACGAAAAACCTTATTCTCTTTTACTCCACATTTATCAGTGTTATAAGTTATTAAAGCCTCATAGAAGTGACTTTGAGTGAAGTTTACAGAAGTGTTTTAAGAATACAAATACACAGTGATATTTGCACATTTTTTCAACGAAATTTCATCAAAAATAAGCTAAATCAAAATGAGGTGATTCTAAAATTACAAAACTAAGTGTACTTCAATAAAGACGATAAGTGCACTTCAATAACACGAAAATGGATCCAAGAAAACAAAGCTTTGCCTATGAAGAAATAGGTATCATAGGAACAGGTAAGTTTGAACATCTAACCAGCAACAAAATCTGAAACAATTTCTTTTTGTTTCTCCAACAACAACTTTAGGTGCTTACGGAATGGTCTACAAAGCGTACGATAAAAACTCAAATACCTACGTAGCCTTAAAGAAAGTCAAAGTTCCCCTGACTGATGATGGTGTGCCTATGAATACCCTTCGAGAAATTGCACTCCTCAAACAGTTGGACTCCCACGAACATCCCAACATCGTGCGACTGTTAGACGTTTGCCATGGCCAAAAACTGGCCAATGAATTGATAATGTTTCTCGTCTTTGAGCACCTCGAAGAGGACTTGGCTTCCTATTTGAATAAGGTATCACATCCTAGAGCTTTAGGCTCCATAAGAATACGGCAAATGGCGAAGGAAATCGTGTGTGGCGTGGATTTCTTGCACTCACATCGGATTATCCACAGGGATCTCAAGCCACAGAACATTCTGGTTTCCAGTACAGGTCATTTGAAGTTGGCTGACTTTGGTCTGGCGAAAAGCTACGACTTTGACATGAAATTGACGAGAGTTGTGGTTACTCTATGGTATCGAGCTCCTGAAGTTTTACTTGAAGTTTCCTATGCCAGTCAGGTAGATATTTGGTCAGTTGGATGTATTATTGCTGAGTTGTATTCGTTGCAACCACTATTTGTTGGGGAATCTGAGATTGATCAATTAAATAAGATTTTTAGGTGAGTTTCCTTTAAAAATTTCACTATGGTTAGATTTTAATTTCTGAATTTGTTTGCCTATAGTAGTATTCTTAGGCAACTAAATAAGCTTTTTTTTAGAATTTTGGGAAAACCAGCAGAGAATGAATGGCCCCCCGAAAATTCAATTCAGTATGATTCTTTTGAAGTTCGTGATCAAATTGCGATTAAAACGAAAATCCCACATTTGTGCGAAAACGCCTATGATTTAATAATGGTAAGCAAATAATCGTTTTTCTTTGTTTGTTGTCAAAGTTGGTAACTATGACTTTTCAGAGAATGTTAAAATTTGATCCATCGAAGCGAATAAGTGCCTTGGAAGCTCTAAATCACGTGTACTTTAATGAAGAACCGCTCAACTCATAACCTCACACTTAATTTCCTTTGTTTCATTTAACCTCTAGATGTATACATTCGATGTACTTTTATACTTAAATATATGACCTGATTAAGTTCTGTAATTAGTAATTGTGTCTTTTGTTTGTTTGAGAAACACAGGCAACAACCTGCTGCAATACAAAAACAAAGAGTCTAGAATTTCATATCTTATGGTAAAATTTACCTGAGTCTTAATTTTTACTGAAATAACGTGAAAACCCTTTAAAGGGCTGATGATTGATGTACGCATTTTGAAAACAAACAGAAATCGCTGTGGTATTCATTTCTTAATTTAATTTTGACTATTTATTTCGGTATATAGTTCTCCATCTGGTTTCCGAGGTATTCAATTTCAAAGTCGGTAATATAGGTACCTTTAAAGCTTTCCTAGGAGCTTTGTAATTGAAAACTTCTTTAAGAGATGGAGCCGTGAGTATGAAAAATTATTTGTCGCAAACATTAATCAGAGGTGGAGCATCCAACACGGGTCCCGCTATAGAAAGGGTCGTGCTACTCTTGTCTAATGCAGCGAGGTATATATTTTTGGATAATTTGTTAAGTATAACAATGTTATTATGAACTTTGCGAAATAATACAATTTTAATTAAATATCGTAGTGGAATATACAAATGTTAGATACGCTAAAATATTTGGATAATTTTTAGCTTTGAAGAAAAACAAGGAACTATTTTTAAACAATTGACAAAACCAATATTGTATTATCCATCCATTTTGTATAATTTCCTCTAGCAACATGCAAATTGTACAACAGATTGAACAGTGCGACACAAAATTCAACTATGCATACATCTGCAAATAGGAATACAGAAATAACAGTAATTGCTAGGCTTGTGTAAATAAAAGTACTTTCCTCTCTTCGTAATTATGTAACCATATTTATATAATCTGTTTTCTTTTTGCCGCAATAACATATAAATAACCTAAGCATATGTACAATGAGGATGGCATCCGTGAATGTACTTCGAAAGGACACCAGCAAAATCATATTGTTTTCGCAATCACTTACTCGTTCATTCACTGTGCGGTTAGGTTAATCGCCATTAGAAATGTGACAATAAACGATCTTTGAACTCATCCTTTGCATTCGGTGCTCACAAAAATCTATCCATAGGCAATATATTCCCACCCGTTTAATATTTTTGGTTTATCGGAGACGAACGAATATTTATTCGTCGTTTTCCATTGAATTTGTGTATCCTATGAAACAAAATAAAAAATTAAACACTTCAGGCTTTGAAAATTAATAATACTTACAAGTATAATTGTGAATTTTAAAATTTAACACATAATGGTGAATTTGTCAGTGTACTGACAAAAGACTTAAAATCGTGAAAAACTGAAATAAAATAGAATTAATTATATTATGAGAATTAAATGCACAAAAACGAATTTTCAAACACTGCATATAAAATGTTTACCGTTAATATGAAAAGAGAAAATGTATGTGCCTGTGGTGGTGTTGTGATGGCCAACAGATCTGAATTATCCAACTGGCTGCAGTTGCAACTGCTGCTGGCGTGCGCGTCGTCGTGCAGCGAGAAGTGCCTTTCGTCGTTGGTAGTGGGTTTTAACGCCGGATCGACGTTTCTACGAGAAAAAAAAACATCAATCAATATTCATGTAAATAAATATTCACGAATCGAATTCCCTTCAAAGCTCTATCACCATCCCCCTCCGCTAGTAACATCAACTAAAATTTCGTCCTACTTTTTCCTATCACCAACATTCAAGGTCAAAATGCCCAATAGCAGGCTATTCTTACCCGTTTGAGTGGCTGTCCTCTGTGGTTTTGTAGCAACTGCTGCCCTAAGTGAAATGCAAACTGATACAATCTGTGTCTGTTCACATTCGCCTGCACACAAACGAATGACAAAAGATGTACTAACGCGAAAGTCCATTCGTCAAGTCAACAAAACATTCAACATGCATGACATTTACCAAACAAATAAGAAACTCGCACAAAACGAAAAACAAGATATTTGTTTACAAATTAGAAACATTAGGTCGAAACTTGACGGTAGGAACTTCCTCGAGTATTTTTATGTGGGCTATGTGAGCGAGTAAGAAAGAACGTCTTAAACTCACCGTTTTCCGATTCCGTGCCCGCTGCTGGTGTTGGAAAGCAGCGTGCTGTTCGTAGTGAACAATCTCGTCCTGTGTCGTCAATCCGAGGCTGCGATACTTTAACAATTCGCTCAGTCTATGTCTCAGTTCCCTCTCCTTTTCTATGCTTTCTATTAGTCTTTCGTGCTCTCCTGATGTTAGAAATTGACTGTAGATTCTCATCTTGTAACGAAAATCTCTGAAAAAATACGGAACAAGTCATGCAAAAAAACTCAGCATTTGCCAAACGCGAATTCACAAATCAGTATATTATATATTACCTTTGGTCACCAGTTAAATTGTCAACTTTTCGGTCTTTATTCCGCGCATCTGCGAAGAACTTCGCAACAAGCTGATAGTCTTGAACGTGGCGTTTTCGACGATTACGCTCGCGAAGCCGCCGCGTGTACATATCGACCTGCGCAAGTTTGAGCGCCTTCTCCATGTCGGTGTCCTCGTTCATCTTGAGCTGCAGCATGGACACAAGACTCTCCGCCTTATTATCATAGTCACGTTCAAAATCATCGCGGTGCGCTAGATATCCGAGTTGAGCCGCCTCCTCAGGCGTCGCATCTATCGGTGGTAGTCGCGACATCACCTCCGGGGCCAACGGGCCCTTCTCCGACGATGTGTGATCAATCAATACTGGACGACAGTCGCCGATTTCGTTCCATGTCATTCGTCCAATCTTTCCGTCAAAGTATCTTGTCATATATTTCTCCTTTACCTCTGTAAAAAGACAAAAATCAATCCGTTAAATTAAATTTGCTAGAATTTAGATTAGGTTAAGATTAGTACAAGTTAATATAACTAGATTTTGGTTAAGTTTTTTCTTTAGTTATAACTTGTTTGTTTTAGGTTTAATTCAAATGTTTTACCTTCAGGTGTTCGTGTTTTAATCTGTTTACTAACGTATTCCCAACTGCCAAAACCAAATAAATCCATAGCCTCCAGCAGTTGGAGCTCCTCGGGACCGGTCCAATTGTCCTTCCCTCCGTAGACGCTCCCCGGACATGGTTCCTAAACAAATCAAAAAATCAGGCACCAGTCAGTCATCAACAACAGTGAGAAGTTCACAAATACTTACAATAAGTCTGTAGGAATGATTGTTTTTATGACTACCAATCTCGGCTCCACTGGCAAAGCACTGTAAATGAAGAACATTAAACTTTTTCGTTGATAGCCCAACAAAAACATTCAAATTGATACGACTATCTCCCACCCAACTGCCAATCCAAGATCACGTGATCATTTATCTGCGTTTTGCTTACCTGTAGGCATATATCGAAGTCCACGCATTCACAGCACTGCACCCGCACCCCACTGATTTCCTCAGCACAATATGTGCAATTCACTAGAAAGGACTCTGAAATCAGCGCACATGCAGACATGACACGCTTTTGTTTTACAGTGATTGAGAGTCGAAAATCTCGAGCACTTACCAGCCATTTTGCTACGTCAGCGCCAATTACGTGCGTCGCATCTGTCCAATACAATTGCGTTTGTAGTGAGTCAAGGTCAAACTACTAGGGAATTTTGTAGGTTTTGTTGTTTGCTTGGCAACACTGCCTTTTCAATATTTTAACAAAAATTATAAATTTTCATAAATATCTGAGAAAAGTCTAAATATTTTATGAAATAAGTCAATTAAATGACTTGATGCACATTGCCCACCTCTTCGGTGCATTTTCGTAACATTTCCTCGATACCGCTATTCTATACCACTGCTGTCAAACTGCTTGGACATGGTAAATTGCGCTAAAAATATAGGGTTATAAATTATAATTTACATTTGTGTAAAATCTACAAAATATACATATATTTAGCAATAAAATAGTGTTTTAATATTTAAAATAATCATATGCCGCTACCCTGTAGCGGGTATTAATGAATTGTATACATAGAAATGGGGCAAATATAAATAAAAGTGCGATCTTTATGAGAAGTCATATCAAGTCATTTTTTCTGACGTCGTTATTAGTCTCAAATTTTATAAGTTATTATATCGGTTCTAACTATTCAAATGAAAAACGGTCCAATGAGTTTGAAGATATTTTCACGCTGAATTGAATAGTGCATGATTTATAATGCGAGGAATGCGGGAAATATGAAAAAAAATTAAAAATCTAAAACTGGACATTTCTCGGAAAAGACGTATTTTTACACGATAAAGATCACAATAATTACCCGGCATTTAGGCGCAAATATGCATACCAAAATAAACTATATTTAATGAGGAATTGAAAGAATAGGTATTCCATAATATGCAGATTAGAAAATATTTTCGAGCAAAGTTTAAATTTCACGTTTAATTTCCGCCTTTTGCCGCTACATGGTACCGGTCGAACACGGTCCTCTTAACACAAAGGACTAAATAACAAAGTAACGAAATAATTGAAATGTCATCCTTAATTTATAGCGATAATATTCATTGTCAACTTTGGACTCAAATGAAAACCATGTGAAAGCAATTACAAAATTAATAATGGCATGTTTAATTGCATGTAATTTTAACAAATTATACAATCAGTCAAAGTTCTACAGTACCTTATCAGAAACATTGCAATTGTCATGTTTTAAATAATTTAATACTTTACGCATATATAAACCAACGATGACTAACATTTTCAGTCTAACCGTTTATGCGGCACATATGGTTAAGCCTTATCCACTTGAACTTGTCATCGAAGTGTAAATGAGTTATGGATATTACGAAATCACACCATATCTAGACATAATAAACTGGTTTCGATAACAATTTCAGTTGCATTGATGTTACTAGCCACAGTTCAAGAATTTATTTCGAATTAATCAGCTAACTGACCGTTGCACATACGCATCCTCAAGCAGTTTGCATCATATGTGAAGTTAAACTTGCGCAAAGACAAGCTAAAAAGTTCTTCAAAATGGGCAAAATACATCTTACTTGTCATGGCGTTATTTTAATACATCATTTGGTGTCAGTGTATCGTTGTATTACCATAGATTCATCAAGGCTGAAACCAGGAATTTCTAAAGAATTGGCACAATCTGGACCGAGATTTTTAACAACTTGGAATTTGGTAAATTAATTTTTCTAGACATAACCTAAATATAACCTAATCATGGGTTATGTTTATATTACGTCTAGGTCATACTCTAAACATAATCAAGGCATAAGTTTTATAATAAAGATATTAAGAGATATCTTTTTAGATGATGCAAACATTATATTTTGCAATTGCATTCTACATGGATGTATCCAAATATACAGGCAGATCTAGAACGGTGAAAGGAAATCTAACCAAATTTAACGGCTACCTTTACAACACTATAGTTTTCCCATGCACCTTATTCGTATTTAGTGCATTTTGGTCGTTTTATTCGATAAATAAAGAGTGGATACTTCCTGCTGAGCTGGAATCAGTGATTCCTTGGGGATTGAACCAATCGATTCATGGTATTATTCTTCCTGTTTTGTTTTGGGAGAGATTCTTATATGTAGGCGACATGCCTCGGCTGAAATACAATAAAGCTGCGATTATTTTATTTGGTTACAATCTCCTTTATACTGTTCAGTAAGTATTTCATCTAGTTTTCATGTTTTTTGCTATATTTATTTGGTTTTAGATACTTGTGGTATTATTATAATACCGGCATATTTCTGTATGGTATATTCAATCTTGTAAACTGGTTTTTACGCGCTGTTATCATTTTGGGCACATTTATACTTTCGCATATTTATTTGAAGTTAGGATATGCAATTCAAGATTATATGAAGGAAATAAGACTTAAAACAAACAAATCTCAGTAAAAATGTCAATAATTGAATATGTAAACACTTACACAATTATACTAAAACGTGTTTTGATTATTTTAACTTAAGAGAAAACTTAACCTAGTTTAGTATATGTGAATCTAGATTACATAAGTTATTGATGTTAAAGGTGTGGGTTACGGTGTGCCGTTGATTGCGATTAATGATGCAATTGTATTAAATATAACAAGTAGATTTATTATCACACAAGTAGAAATAGTTGACAATGGAAAGACGAAGGGAACAACGATATTACGCGTACGGCAGCAAAACACTAACTCATCGAGGCAAAGAAATATAAAGACCTCAAGGGTGCATCAAAGAAAGAGCGATAGTATAAGTAAGACAGAGAAAGAGCGCCAGGGTCGAAGAGAAGATATATACCTGCACTTGGAATGCATGCAAAGATTGGAAACAGATGTGTGGGTTTGAAATATTTGCAGCGGTGGTGCGCATTTTCCCGAGAAATGAATGGAACAATGCTTACAAAGAATATAATAAACACACTTGACTTTTCTACGACCATAACATTTACGAAGGGTATTTATGGGCTGGTATCTAAACGAAATGAAGCGGAGAAGACCTTTCAATGTAAAACGCTAGCGTGGCGCCGAGATATACTAGATATAAAGAAATGTACATCAATGCATCAGCAATGCCGATAATTTGTGTTGGGTTTTGGAAAAAAAACATTAAATCAATCAATGCTTGATTTATTAAGAATTTATAAAGAATTGAATTATTTATACAATCATTTATACAATTGAATTGTTAAATTTGAATGAATGTAGCAAACATTGGATATTTATACAAATCAGAACGGGGCAAAGGTGGTAGCTGGAAGGTGATTGGAAGTGGGTGGATCAGTGGGGATATTGCGTTGGTATTTCCCTGCAAACTGGAATTTCCGTGATGCATAAAGGCAATGATCACATTTTTTGACGATAGTAAATAGTGTAATAATAGATATTAATAGCAATAATATTGTTGCAAACAAACAACCAAACATGATATCACCTGCAAACATGATATCCGCTTTATCCGCGGCATTGGCGATGTATTGATGTACATTGCTTTATATCTACTACAGCTCGGCACTAATAGCGCCGCTGTTCTACTGCACTCTCTGGTTTAGATACGCAGAAAAGTGTCTTCTTCGCTCTATTTCAGGTATATTGATGGAAGGGACACCATGACCCTCCATAAAAACCTAAATAAATCATTCTCGGACGAAAATGTTGCATCTTTTACGATTCGACCACTTGACATAACAATATGTTTCGAATACCCCTATTATATTCTTTGTGTCATTGTTATCCACGGGAAATCGTATGGCATTCGATTTGCACAATTACAATTGAGAGAATAGATAGTGGAAAAAACGTTGAAGAAATACAAAATCTAATACATGCTAATGTGGGGTCTGGCCCGCCATAAAGATATGAATAACCTCAATAAACTGTCTTTATCTTTTTTATTATCATAGGTCATTGTAAACGTAAATGGTAAAAACTTCTGCAGTAGCGACATCTTCAAAATATCACATTAAGCTCACATCAAAGCATTTCGAAATTTAATTTTAACCCAACGCTCTTAACGTAACTATTTAAATCTCGAAGAAAACTTCTGCAAACCTTTGAAATGCACTACCTAAAGTCATTTAATAATGTATTTATACTTCTAAACAAATTAATCACCCCAAAAACAGGAACTAGACAATATTCCAGCCAAATAAGCAATATTTATAGAAAACCTAACCTCTTCTCGTGTAAATACAATGTGAAAATTGCAAAACATTCAACATTTCGGTGTTTCTCACAATCAGACAAAACCGAGAAAAAACATGTGAATGTGGGCACAATTGGTCATGTAGACCATGGTAAGACAACCCTAACAGCTGCTATCACAAAAATTTTGAAAGATGATGGACTTGCTGAGTATATTTCCTACGATGAAATTGATAAAGCTCCTGAGGAGAAAGCACGAGGTATTTTCCGTTCATTTTGTTTAAATTAATACGACTAATATATATGAAAATAATAAAATATATGTTATCGTACAACAGGTATAACTATAAATGCAGCTCATATTGGGTACAGTACAAAGAAGCGACATTATGCCCACACTGATTGTCCAGGACATGCAGATTATGTGAAAAATATGATTTCGGGTGCCTCACAGATGGATGGTGCTATTCTAGTTGTGGCAGCCACTGATGGACAAATGCCACAAACTCGTGAACATTTGCTACTGGCCAAACAAGTTGGCATTTCGAAAATTGTGGTTTTTATCAATAAATCGGAAATAGTTGATGGTGAGGTAAATATTTCATATTTAACAACTAGATTATGATGTATCTAATATATTTGCATACAGGTGCTGGACTTGGTAGAGTTAGAAGTACGTGAATTACTCTCCGATTTTGGTTTTGATGGTGACAATTGTCCGATGATTCGAGGCTCCGCGTTGGAAGCTCTTCAAGGCAAAGACACCGAATTTGGTGTTAAATCAATCCGTCAATTACTAGATTCTATAGATACATACATCCCAGACCCTGAAAGGGATATGAAATCCCCTTTTATGCTACCGATTGATAACGCGTTCCTCGTACCAGGGCGTGGAACCGTTGTAATCGGCACAATCGCTCGAGGCATCCTTAAGAAAGGTGTTGAAGCTGAACTTTTAGGCTTCGATGCACAGATCAAGACCACCATCAATGATATCCAAGTGTTCAAGAAGAGTCAACCGGAGGCGAGAGCTGGTGATAATATCGGTGCGCTTCTGCGAGGTGTTAAACTGAAAGCAGTACAGCGTGGTATGTTACTATGTGCGTTAAATAGCGAAATTGTGAGCAATCGCTTCAAAGCGAGTATTTATTTCCTCGAGAAGAATGAAGGTGGTCGAAGTAGACCTGTGACGACGAAGTATATTCAGCAATTGTTTAGTAAAACATGGAATATTGCGTGTCGCATTGATTTAGGTATGTTATTTCATTCTTACTTTCATGTTGAATGTCTGTCTAATTTTGTAACTTTTTTTCAGAGGAGAACGTTAATATGTTGATGCCAGGTGAGCATGGATCAGTTACATTAACTTTGTTAAATTCAATGGTAATGATTAATGGTCAAGCATTTACGATAAGAGAAAATAATGCGACAGTTGCGACTGGGATTATAACAGAGACACTGCCTGCTGTTCATATTGCTTCTAGTCTTAGTAAATTAGTTATGTAATACAATATTTTTGAATATATTGTTTTTGAGTTTATTTTAAATGAATTTTATTGATTTTGGCATTTAAACCGATAGGTGGCGCCAGTCGCATTGTTTGGACGCACATAAACACGTGTTCCATGAATGTTATCGAATTTCTCTAGATTTAAGAAGTTATTACTTTTTTGTTTTCTTTTGTTTGTATCTGTTGTTTAGATGTTAAACCAAGTTTTTATAAAAAGGGAGTTCTACGTAAACTCCCAATGTAATGAGGTGTCGCCTAAGGGACAAAGCAGTCAACGATTAACATTATAATAATAAAAGTACACATTGGGTGCATCTTGTAAAAAAATCAGTGTATCAATCCATCTTCAAACCCTCTACGTGACACCAACGCCTACAGAGGCTGAGACATCGTCCTCCAATAGGATAACCAACTATTTTCATAGTCCTTCAAATTGGATCTCCAACTATTTTCACACATTTTCGATACTTTCTCGAGAAAACTTTTAAAGCTCGAAGAAAACTATTCGGTATTTTTTAAACGAATAAAACACGAAAAAACAGCCGCTAAACAATATTCAAACCAAATAATCGACATTTGTAAAAAACTAATCTTCTTCTGGACAATGATGAAATATCGATATTTCCAATTTTCCGATATATCCATATCGAAATATTGTCTTGAAAATATCGATGTCAATCAAGTCAAAATTCCACTGGATCGCCATCTGTAAATGGGTTTCAGAACTAATTAGAGTTCCCAACAATACTGATAGGTGTCAGCAGTGATACTTTCGATTCTTTAGTGTATAACTTTATTGGTACTTTTACTTCTAGTCTTGGAATTGATACTATTTCTAGTTTAATTGTAAGTCAATGAATAATTAGTATACATTTATGTGTTCATTTGGTTTTTATTTAATCTTCGTTTTTCGACAGCAGAAATAAGATTATCAATTTCTTCAATGCTGAAAACCTTTTTGCGCTTCTGGCCTTTATTGGGCAATGCAAGTTTGCTCTAAAAAAATGATTAATAGATTTATTTTCATTAAATTAATAAATAACAATCTTAATTGTAAAATTACCAATCTTATTGATAAAAGGGACTATTGATTGTTGGTAACTATGAATGTTTTGATGTAAACTCAGAATTTCAATGTTCTACCAAATTTCATCTACAAAGTTCGTAACAATAAGTTTACAAATTGCTAGTATTTATACCGGTTAAGATTTAAGACATGTGAAGGCGAGTTAGTAGGGAGTTGACCAAGATGTCTATGTTGTCAAATTCGAATTTATAGCGATTGCCTTGGAGGCAATATACATTCAGCAGGCACTCGTTAAAAATTGAAACTTACGCGCATTTGCTATGACAATCGGGACATACAAAACAAGGTAAAAATTGGCAAAGTGGTCACAAAGAAACTAAATACAATTATGTGGAGCAAGAAGGTCAAAAAACAGACGAAGCGCAGGCTTTTCAACTCTATACTCTTACCAACAATAACCTGGTCGGAAACCTGGACATTTACCAAAGCAACGGAACAAAAAATACCTAGCACAGAAATGATGTTCTGACGTAGATGCTGCAAACTAACACTTGAACATCGTGTGAGGAACGAAGAGATTAGGGACAGAAAGAAAGTAGAAGACTCTAATAGACCTAATAGAGGAAAAACAACTTCGGTAATATGGGCAAGTGCGACGCATGCAGGATTGCCCAAAATGACATGGAAATACAGACCATCATATAACAGAAAGTGCGGGAGGCCAAGAAAGTCATTGAATAACAAAGTGCATGGAATACAAAAAGAGAACTAAACGAGGAGGACTACCTAACAAGGAGACTTGGAGGGAAGGGTGCGGCAGACGGCCACAGAAGCTGGGGATGAACCGCTATTATATATATGTGTAAATACCAGCAATTTGTAATCTAATTGTTACGAACTTTCTAGATTAAATTTGGTAAAACATTGAAATTGTGTGTTCACATCAAAATATACCAATCTTATCATTAAAATACATACCCAAAACTGGATATATTCAGGTGAAATGGACTCCAAATAAAGTATTCTACTTTCAAGAAGTTTCAAACGATGATAAATATCTTTATTGACTGGTGCATTCATGGAAAGCTGGCTTTCTAAAGCGATTAATCTTTCGGAAATGCCATTTTTCGGAATATGTTGCCGAAGATATTCAAACTCGTTCTGATCACGATAGCTACATGTATTGTATACTTTGTTTACTAAAAAACATTAAATCAATGCAACATTGAGATATTTATTCGAAATTTCTAAAAACTCACCTTGTAAATGTCCCTTAGAGTCTTTTCTCTTCTTCAAAACCGAATCAATGCGAGCGCAAATAGTATCGTCCGTCTCAACGGTTGGATCTCGTCGACAAAAGTCACGCACATTCGCGTGATCAATCTCCGCCCGTTTACGCTCCATGAATCGTTCAATACGCTCGTCAATCTCTTCATTACTCGCTTTAATCTGAATTAAATGATGTGGTATCAATGGTACATCAACCTCTTGCTCAACTATGCGTTTAAATCGCGTTTGGGAAGGATTTTGGGAGGCTAAAACAGGACAAATCACACTCATTGAACAAAAACTACTATATTTATTCATTAAAACAAACTACGTTTTGCGTGTTCATGCTTTTTGCGACCATGTACATTCTTTATTTTCTTTCCACACACCTGGTGCTTCCGCTGGTTGATTGTAGATCTCTTTCTTCCAAACTGGCACGCTTTTTTTAACGTTATCAATGCAAAATTCAGTTGCTTTTATTGCGTCTTGTCGATGTGGTGATGAAACTGCTATTATTATGCTTGCTTCTTTTACTGGGACTGTCCCCAAACTGTAAATAATAGAAGAAGAAAAAAGAATAATTGATAATTACTAAACTTAAATTAATAAATATTACCGATGACATATTGCAATGTTTTCAACTTCAGGCCACTTGTTTCGAATGCCCTCACAAATCTTCTTCATTGCTTTGAGCCCCATTGTTTCATACGCTTCATATTCCAGCTTAGCAACTTCTTTGTCCTCGAAATTATCACGAGTTGTGCCTATGAATGTGGATATTGCGCCACATTTTGCCGACGTTACCATGTCACAAATTGTTTCAACGGAGAGTTTTTCGTCAGAGAACTTCAGAAAATCCATGGCAACTTATTAAATATTGCTAACCACCGCTTAATGGAGGTATGACAGCAAGTTTATCACCTTCCCTGAGGTGTATTTGCGACTCTTCAGTGCAAAATTCTTCGTTTAGAGCGATAATTATGCTTTCTTCGATGATTTCCAAGCGAAATTCCTCGACGATTTTGCGGGATAGTTCAATGTAGGTTAGATGCGTTGGCAGGGTAATGTTGGAAGACTTTTTGCCAACTATTTCACGTGCTTTGGCGAAAAAGAGGATCTCTAGGTCGATGTTCATTGTAGCTTCTCCATTTTGCGACTAGAAAAATAGTCTTGTTATGTATTAATCAAAAGTAACCACTTATATCATGTTTAAATTGTATGTCAACATGTGAGTTGAACTTAAAATTCTTAAAGCCACAACAGGTGGCGTTGATTGATGTTTAAAATTATGTTATTCTATTGGAAATGGGTAATTTTATTGAACATTTGTGGGTTGAGTAATATCTTTTTTAATTAATTCATGTTGACTTGTTTCATAATTGTAAATTTTTTGGTGCAATGTTTAAATTTTTAAATTGTAGCAGTGCTACCAATTTAAGTATAATATCCCTAGACAAGTTTTAGTATTTTTCGAGAAGAAATTTCAACTCAAGCTCAAGTAATTATTATCGAAATATGTGTGAAGTAATATAATTTAATTGTTTATTAAAAAATCTAGTAGGTTTTGGGCTTTAATTAAAGACATTTTAAAGTTATGCATGATTATTGTCACAAGCAGGGTCGCCAACCAAAATATAAAATACCCTAGTTCACATTGAGTCTGAGCAAGCGCATTCGTAGTGGATACATGAAATGCGCATCTTTGGCGCTGACGTAGCAAAATAGCAAAATGGCCGGTAAGTGGTGAGATTTTCGACGCTCAATCGTTGTAAAACAAAAGCGTGTCACCTCTGTATGTGCGCTGATTTCAGATGCCTTACTAGTGAAGTGCACATATTGCTCGGAGGAGATCAGCGGGGTGCGGGTTCAGTGTTGCGAGTGTGTGGACTTCGTCATATGCCTACAGGTAAGCACATCTCATATCACGTGATCGCCGTGGAGTGGGAGATAGTTTTATCATTTTGAATGTTTTTTATGGTACTTTAGTTAAACATATTTAATGTTGTTCGTTTATAGTGTTTTGGCAGTGGAGCTGAGATTGGCGATCATAAACACGATCATTCCTACCGACTTATTGTAAGTAATTGGCAAATTTTATCAGTAGTTAGTCACTTTTTTACTTTTGGTCTGTTGGCTAAATATTTTAGTTTGTTTAGGAACCATGTCCGGGAGGCGTCTTCGGAGGGAAGGACAATTGGACCGGTTACGAGGAGCTCCAACTGCTGGAGGCTATGGATTTATGTGGTTTTGGCAGTTGGGAATACGTTAGTAAACAGATTAAAACACGAACACCTGAAGGTAAAATTTTTATGTTTCTTATTTCAATCGAATTAGGCTGTTATTATGATAGATTTGATTGTTATTAAGTAGGAAATTCAATTTAACAATTTGTTAAATACATTTTTTGTTTTTTTATAGAGGTAAAAGAAAAATATATGACAAGATACTTTGATGGAAAAATTGGACGAGCGACATGGGATGAAATCGGCGATTGTCGTCCAATGCTGATTGATCACACGCCGATGGAGAAAGGCCCGTTGGCGTCGGAGGTAGTGACACAACCTCCGATTGATGTGACGCCCGAAGAGGCCGCACAACTCGGATATCTAGCATATCTTAACTACTTCGAGTGGGACTACGATAATGAGGCAGAGGGCTTGGTGTCGAAGCTTCAACTGAAGATTAATGAGGACACCCACATGGAGAAGGCCCTGAAACTAGCACAGATCGACATGTACACGCGGCGGCTCCGCGAGCGGAGTCGTCGAAAACGCCTCGTTCAAGACTACCAGCTTGTCGCGAAATTCTTTGCAGATGCGAGGAATAAAGATCGAAAACCTGATAATTTAACAGATAACCAAAGGTAATTATTTAAACTATACTCATTGGTTCATTCAGATTTGGTTTTGCCTTTTTTCAAGACTGATTATTTACAAGTAACTAATATATACTTTCAGAGATTTTCGTTACAAAATGAGAATCTACAGTCAATTCTTATCATCAGGAGAGCACGAAAGACTAATTGAAAACTTAGAAAAGGAGAAGGAACTGAGACATAGACTGAGCGAACTGTTAAAGTATCGCAGCCTTGGATTGACGACACAGGACGAGATCGTTCACTACGAACAGCACGCTGCTTTCCAACACAAACAGCACGCACATAATAGGAAAACTGTAAGTTTACTTCTTTCTTATTTGCTCACTCACCTGAAATAAAATTACTACTCGAGGGAATTTAACGTCAAGTTTCGACCTAAGTTTCTCTAATTTTCTAACAATTTAAACCAAGGTTTTCTTGCTTTTCATATAAGCTTTCATGCAAGTTTGTTGTTACTGATATTTCTTGAAAATGTTCCGCAGTTTGGAGCATTTTATTGACTTGACGATTGGACTTTCGTGTTAGTACGTCTTTTAGACACAGATTTTATCAGTTTGTATTTCACTTAGAGCGGCAGTTGCTACAATACTACTGAGGAGCCCTACTCGGAAAACGGGTAAGAACCGCCCGACCTTGGGCATTTTAGTTCTCCATAGAGAATCCTTCCTTCTCGCATGTCGACCTCTCATCATCTTTCTCCCGCGTAGTCTCACCACTTTCCTTGTATTTGTATACAGATACTCCCTTTTCTCCCTCTTATATACTCGTTGCAGATTTATTCAGTCATCCACTTCCAGCTTCCCTTGACTCCTTTTTCTCTACGATTCGTTTATCTCTCTTCGCATTTCTTTCTTATACTCCTGGCTTTCTACATTAAACCATCTGTTCTGCTCGACATTTTCTGATCCGCTCTAGATTATTCTAGCAACAAAGGATGGTCATAAAAGTACATTCAGGCATTGAGTTTTGTGAGTGAATTATTTACATGATTTGTGGCATTCTTTTCGCAGAAACGGCGAGCTGGCTTTAAATTCCACTTCCCACGACGGCTCGTTGTCCACTGACGCGCATTCCAGCAGCAGTTGCAGCTGCAGCCAGTTGGATAATTCAAGTCTGTCGGCGATCACAACACTCCCACAGGCAAATAAACTTTCGCTTTCCGAATTACAGGTGAATAACAATATTCTATAACTTTTCTGCTTTTCATTAATTAATCTTGTATTGCTATTAATAATGTTTTATTGCAGTTTTGCACGATTTTAAGCCTATTGCCAGTACACTATCGAATGTTAAAATGCATTATTATAATAGTAAGTACTACCAATTCGTTAAAAAAAATTCTTATTAAATGTAGTTTCAATTGTATTTTTTAATTAGGAAAATCTCAATTCGGGTGGAAAACGACGAAAGCTCGATGAGTCGCTTTGCAACGGTAACGATGAACCACCCACCATTAAAGACATCATTACCGAGTATCTACGGGTCTGTGGATGGTTACCAACACTATCAATTGAATAATTAGTCTTCGATCGTCTTTGAAAAACCAAAAAAATATTAAACGGGTGGGATCGTATTGTTTTTGGGTAGATTTTTGCGAGCACCAAAAAGATAGATACAGAGGAATTGTTCAAAAATCGTTTACTCTCACATAAAAGATTGCATTTGTAATGGCTTTTCGAGGTGCTTTCACTGACGCCATTCTCATTGTACATATGCTTAAGTTAGTTGTAAGTTATTGCGATACAATGAAAACAGATGATATAAATACGGTTAGGTATTTATATGGTTAGGTAAGAAAAGCGGATGGTGATTTTATTTACACAGGGCTGGCGATTGCTGTTTATTTGCGTATTTTCTGCAAATTGTTGAATTTTGTGTTGCACCATTCGAACTGTTGTACAATTTGTATGTTGCTAGAGGAGATTATACAATATAAAAATATAGTAGATGTGATATAAATGTGTACAAATTGATTTAACTTGAAAATTGCAGCGAAACCTGCAATACTGAATCCTGTCTACAACCAAACATACTTCAGGTCCGTCGGTTTACGCGGCTTAGGTAAACCCGAGCCCTCGGTCCTTCAGAAATCTTGTAATATTGTTTTTATGTCGATTATATCGCAACATTCGTTGTTGATATATCCTATTTCATATGCGAAAACCTGCCAACAATGGACCAAATGGTTGTTCACTTGACTTTATATGCCAGGTTTTACTAAATTAAAACCTCTACCGACATCTGTAATCAAATATACCAAGTTTTTATTTAAGATTGTAGATACCTGTTTATTTAAACATATCTATACATTTAAACATTTTTGAGTACAATATTTACTATTAACACTTTTAATCAAAAGGATTACTCTACAAAAGCTAGGCCTTTCATGCACCGGAATATTTACATAATAATAAAGAATAACAAAATATGTAAAAACCACACATGGGCTCGTCCGGGATTTGAACCCGGGACCTCTCGCACCCGAAGCGAGAATCATACCCCTAGACCAACGAGCCGACATCCACCTGTTTTCACAATTAGTCATAAAAGAAATTATAATATCAAATTGTGTAGGTGAATGAATAATGATTTTCATTGTTTGTTTTCTTCCTATGAAAATTAAAATGGTTACTGTGAAACTCATTCACCATAAATTCAAAGAATATGTATATTTTCTTGACGTCAAAATGAACAAGTGTTCGATTATAATGAGTTTTTGAGACTTTTAATAAGGAGTCTGCAGTTTTCACAAAAATATATAATAATTACATTTCAGGCTAAAATGCTGCAGATGAGAAAATGTTTTCGATATAAACTGAAATAGGAAAAGGGGCTGCTTCAAATAAGGCATGAAATATGATTCTTTTTAAATTCATATTACTTTTGTTTTCTATTATTGCCGCCATCTAGAATAATAATACGAAAGTGCATAAAATGTTGTGAATAAAATTACAGGAATGTCTAATATAGATCAAGAGTACGTTTTCCTGCATAGAAGATGTCGCTAAGAGTACTGATTTAAATGTAATTTGTACAGATTCTCCCGTTTTTGTAGATATATTTGTAATGATAGCTATTACTTTTTCTAGTCGTAAAAACTTTAATTTGCAGATGTCATTGAAGTTCTGCCACTGTAAATTAATAATATTTTCTCGACATTAAAAAGTGGCGTAGCAACTTTGAGTATTAGTTTATCAAAGTCTACGTGATTTTTTTTTATGAGAACACTACAGCTCAGAGAATTTTACAAAGATTTGAAAATGCAATTTGTGGTTAAATTAATGCAAATAGGAAAATATGATGTTTTGAAAATATTTTTATTTTATTACCGCTATCTGTGATTAAGATGCGAAAGTACTCAGTCGTTTCTTGATTAAACTTACAGGAAGCTGTAATGTACTTAATCTAGTTATACGATGATGGTTTTCAGGGTGACCTTTATCAGGAACCCCGAGCACCAAAAACGTATGGTTGCCAAAAGGTTTACCTTTTGGCGGTAATAATTTAGTCTTCGATTTAATTTTATTTATGAAATCAAACTTTTATTTATTTCTAACTGTAATATAACTGTAGTGTAGTATGATTTGAACTGCTTCTTATTCTAACTGTACCGTAATAAATGTAATTCTAAAAATACTCAACTCAATAACTCTTGAGTACAAATTCAAGTAGGGAGGACGTGCGCGAGAACTTGCGCAAACAAATTATTTAAACAATAACGGTAGGCAACCAGACTTATGTGTTTGTGTTCTATGGGTTGCCTACACTATGACTCAACAAGTCAATACAACCAGGTACATAACTATCTATATCAAAAGTTCTTTTCCCGAATGGAAGAGGGCGCTACGAGTATTGAATTTAAGTTAATTTGCCGTGACGCTCCCTTTGACAATCGATTCTGCCTAGTTAAATATCTGTTAGTACGCTAATTATCTTCAAATTCTACTCATAGATCACTTCTAATATAAATCTACTGATGAAGAATTTTTGATAAAGATGAAGCCTTTTTCTACATCGATGTAACCGAAAGCTATTTGCGGAAACGATACAATTTGAATCGTTTAAATTCAAAAACAAATTGTGCATTGATATGATATTGCTATTTAAATGTTGCTCTTTCAAGGAAGGAAAGAAGTATTTTATTTAATCTATAGGCAGATAACACCAGAGAATCGCAAATAATTTTATTCATTATCATAATGTATAATCCAATAGCATTTAGCATTTAAACGTTTTAAGACATACGGTATCGTCTTGCATGTAGGCTTGCTTGGCTATCGATCAATTTACCCAGCGGTAAACGCTCGAACGCAAAATTGCATTACGCTCGAATGCGATGCGCGTGCTAATTAAATAATAAAACTGATTAATACGCAATTAATATCGAACGATGCATGGCGCAACCAACAGCAGCGTCGCCGACGCCGACGAGCGTTTGCCGCAACGCTAGGTTTTCATTAAACAATTACGAATCGGACGCATCTATTATTATAATGCATGCGCACTGTGCCGACGGTGCCGACTGCAGGCAAACACTTGAATGCGCCGCAACCGCGCCGACGCCGCACCATCGAAGCTAACGAAGAGCAATCATTTAATCATTTTTAAGCGGCCGCACGCCGTGCTTGGATTGGCTATTTGCGATTCTAACCAAATTAACACCGGCGCAATTGGGAAGCGGTGGAGCGTCGAAATGGGAATCTAACGGTGAAGAAGAGGTGAAGTGCGTGAGCGCACGTCAGGTGTAATGTAATGTCTGTCTTGAGTTATTTCTACGATTTTTATTTATTTAATACGATAGCAATTATAGGTACTTGTACGAATAGCGTGAGCCTGCAAATTGTAGGAAATCGCACGTCGTAATGTGAAAATGTTTGGAGTCATATACAAATAGGAATATAATTGTGATAATTTGCGTGTACACGTGTTTATTTTGCATGGTCCAGAAGTGTAATATTTAGCTTGCGGCCTCGTGACGGGGGCATTGTACAACTGTAAACAATTACAAAACGTTTGCAAACGGACGGTACAATCCACAAAGAGAGAGTCGACTTTCATCCCGCATGGAAATCAATGTCATTTCGATGACAAAATATTGTGGTATTGTAAAATGTCTATATTTTGCAATGTAACAAATTTCACACTGAATCGGTCGGTGTATAATCTATACTCGTAGGGCAAAGAGAAATGTGTGAAAAAACGGAATCTTGAGATCGAGTAATTTATCAGAGATCGCCGATGTTCACGTCTTTAAACTCAACTTCAGCGTTCGATAATGTTGCTCCTAAATAATTAATCCAAGAAAGTCTTACTGAAGATTGTAGAAAATTTATTCCTGAATCGATTGGTATATCATTTACGTACATAGGAATATAGGAAATATAAATAAAACTGCAATCTTTGGGACAAATCATTTCAAGTCATTGTTTTGGCTGAGAAAATGTCGCCGTCATTATTCTCAACTTTCATTACTTGTAATATCGCTCCTAAGTGACTAAATGAAAAATGTTTAGCAGGACTTTGTAGCAAATTTCATCCTGAATCTGTAGGTATATAATATGTACTCAATAAATAAAGAGAAATGGGAGAAAAAATAGAATCTTTACGCTGAGTCATTACTCTGAGATCGATGATGCTCACGACTTTAGATTCAACTTCAACGTTTGATAATGTCGGTCCTAAGTAATTAATCAAAGAAAATCTTAGTGTATATTGTAGAAAATTTACTTCTGAATCGATTGGTGTAAGATTTGTATATATAGGAATATAAGAAATATAAATAAAAGTGCAAGCATTTGGATTTATTTGAACTAATTTTTCTGGTTGAGAAAATGTCGTCGTCATCATTATTCTCAACTTTCATCACTTGTAATATCGCTCCTAAGTGACTAAATGAAAAATGTTAAACGGGAGTTTATAGCAAATTTCATCTTGAATCGGATGGCATATAATATAAACTCGTAGGGCAATGAGAAATGGAAGAAAAAAATTGAATCTTTAAGCCGAGTCTTTTATTTGCGATCGACGATGTTCACGACTTTAAACTCAATTTCAACGTTCGATAATGTCGGTCCTAAGTAATTAATCAAAGAAAATCTTGGTGAATGTTATAGAAAATTTACTTCTGAATCGATTGGTGTAAGATTTGTATATATAGGAATATAAGAAATATAAATAAAAGTGCAATCATTTGGAGTTATTTGAACTAATTTTTCTGGTTGAGAAAATGTCGTCGTCATTATTCTCAAGTTTCATTACTTATACTATCGCTCCTAACTGACTAAATGAAAATTGTTAAACATGAGTTTATAGGAAATTTCATCCTGAATCGGATGGCATATAATATAAACTCGTAGGGCAATGAGAAATGGAAGAAAAAATTGAATCTTTAAGCCGAGTCTTTTATTTGCGATCGACGATGTTCACGACTTTAAACTCAATTTCAACGTTCGATAATATCGGTCCTAAGTAATTAATCAAAGAAAGTCTTGGTGCATATTATAGAAAATTTACTTCTGAATCGTGTGCTGCAAAATTTGTGTACATAGGAATATAAAAAATATAAATAAGTACAATCTATGAGCCAAATCATTTCAACTAATTTTTCTCGTTATTACATTCAACTTTTATCAGATATAATATCGCTTCTAAGTATCTAATCGACAAATTGTTTGTGGGAGTGTGAAGCAAATTTCACTCTAAATCGAATAATACATGATTTATAATCCTAGGATTCCGGAAAATACGAAAATAATTGACAAATTTAAAACAAGCCATTTTTAAGAAAACTAGATTTTTTACACGTTAGATTTTTTATCTATTTTATATTTTTGGGCTTTATGGGATATACCAAAACAAACTACATTGAAGGGAGAATCAATTACTGTATGAATGATAATTCTACGAGTCGCATATTAGAAATTATTTGAAAACAAAGTTTGAATTTCACATTTTAGTTCCATCATTCGTCCGCTTTGTGGTCGCTATCTTTTGAAATAGACAATTTCAACGATTTTACCTTGCTAAAATCTACTTTTCAAATTGCTAAACATGTTAAGAATGTTGAAAGAGAAGTGGGAAATTGGAATGCACGTAGTTAAGGCCAAGTACAGCAACCAATCTTCGGCAAACAATCCGTCTTTTCCAGCTTTATAGTCAGTGCGTTGTAACAAAACGAGCACAAAGCGAATTGAAGACTGAAATGAATAATTGAAGACTAAAATCCACCTTGAAATACCTGTCTCTTCGACAATCTGCGACCTACGACATCTTCGTCTATCTACCGATTACTTCACTTCGTCATTGCTTCCACACTGCTTCCACATCCGGCTGCTCGCGGTGCCGCACCTGGAATTTGCCGGTGGGCCAAATTCAACCTGCCTTAAGTCGGAGTACATCGAAGACGCCAGGCATGCCAGGCCGCACCGTCATCGGACGTGAAATCCGTTATATGCGCACTCCACAACCTCGTAGAGAGTAACGCGTTGGTCGGGTCTGGGTCTTCGCATGGCGGTAGGCACTCAGCAGTCATCCGCAAGTGGTCTTCGACGGTGCTAGGCCACACGCCCATCCTACTCTACGTACATACCTATTCTGACTTACATACATATTACAACTTAAGTCAGACTTAAATCAGTTGGCAAAACGGACGATAAAACTTTTACAATTTCGTTGATAACACTAAGGATTACACAATTTCTTCAATACTCATCGATAGTGTGTGAAATAAGTAACTTTAAGTGACTTAAGTGACGTTAGCCACTGTAAGAAGACGTGAATCTCAGTTGAGCCTCTGGTGCGTTTCGGCGTGCTTCGGCGTTGACCCAATTACCTCGTGAACCTTTCTTGAGACGAGCATTCTTTGGACAATCGTGTGACCTATACCAACGTTCACGGGAAAAAAAAACAGCAACGCGCAACTAGAGTTATAATAGCAACAAGAGTTATAGTGTGTGCGGTGTTTGTGCCCATTTTTTCAATAGTTTGGATTACATTGGATACCATTATATTTTTGGATAGCTGCGAGCGAAAAAGAAGAGTCAAAGTCGAAGACTGCGAAGAGTTATTTGCGTTCGGCAAGGCATTGGAGCGATGCGATGTGATTGACCTCCAATCAAGAAATGGCAGCCATTGCTAAGGATTATTGTCGATTGCCGATTACCGGCTTATTTTTTGCTTCCGTATTTTTCATCCTCATTAGTTTCAATACTGGTAAGTTCATATTTGCAATTATTTAGTATTATATAGAATAACGAGTTTGTTAAAATTGATTCGTTTCTTACAAAGTATAAATACTATACTTATACAGCTAAGGATATATAAAAAAAGGAACAACAATTTACAATGTTACATAATCAAACAATTTTTTAAGTGCCATAAAATGGGACGTACTTATTTTACGTTGCATATTCAGAACTTTTGAAATTTGGAAAATATATTGATGGAAAATGAGTGAGTTAAGTTAACAGATGTTTATAAATTAATATCGGAGTTTTCAAGCTTTGTAGTTTTTAATCCATGAAACGTAGAATTTTAAGAAATTCACGAAATGAAAGAGCAACTCAAACAGTTGCCAAAATTCTTGGCGCGCTTTGTTTATATGGCAAATTGGTATACATTTTGCGAACTCCAATTTTCATTCGGTGCAGGTGCCCTAAAAAGTTAATTTAATTAATGGAGAGGACTGTAGATTCTTGGTAAAACATGTTGATACTTTGATGTGAAAACACAATTTTTTAATATATTTTACAAGTTTAATAGACAAATCGTACGATGTACATTTCGCCGTTAGGCATCGTTGGGTACTAGCGAGCCAAAAGTTGCAAAAGATGTATTTATACAAAATTTTACATTATAAAGTTTTAGTTAAAGTTTTAGACGTCATCCACTCTACAGGAGATCCATACCGATGGACCTGATTCGCACAATAGAAAACATCTATCAAAATAACACATTTCAAGCAA
>JAODAC010007633.1:0-90431 GCA_027575185.1 Mimaenictus wilsoni
TTTAAGAGTGTGTGAATTTGTAATGTGAATTAATAAAGTGATTTTAGTGTGAATTTATTTAATAATAAATTCACACTGGTGGGGTGCCCACCCCGGGGACTCGAACCCCGTCCGCGTACGTGGTAGACCGAAGCACTACCAACTATGCGGCCCAGGTGGGCAACTTTCAATATTTTGCCATCTTGCGTAAAATGTTTTTATGCCTTTCTATTTTCGGGATCTCAACAAATATATCTAGAATATTGATTATTTACCTGTCATTGCAATATGTGGGCTAACACTATAAGTCCAATAGTGAGATAAATGGTATACAGATAGTTCATAGAGAGTATACATGACATATGGGGCTGAAGTATACCCCAAGGAAATGATGTGTTGGGGGAGAGCCTGCCAATGAATAATCATGGACAAAATACCAAACGGAAAACTAAGAGAGGTAGAGTAGACGAATCAACATCTGAAGTAATAGAATGGAAGCAGCTAGTGTGGTTTTGCCATCGAATAAGCAATAACAGAATCCCCTATAATATATGGGAGTGGATACCATACAGGCCGAGAATACGACGCAGATGCTTGGAAATTAGGATGCAGTAAACAACAAACAATGCAAATAACTACAAATATGCATTATATATTTCAATGTGTTACTACATGGTGCACAAATTAAAGCACAAGTAAATAAATCAACAAATGTTATAATGAACGCAATTGCAGTTTGGTACTTTTGATTTGAGAGTATCTATAGGGTTGCATTATCAGAGGTGGCGGTGGGTAGGTTGCTGATAAGGAATGAGTTAAGCGTAAAAGTCAGAACGATAAGAGGGGAGGTGGAGGAGCAGGAACGGCAAAATAATATCAAAAGAAGCACCCACTATACCAAGCAGTGCAGGCAATCGGGATGCGGCCCGGATATATTGGCGATAGAGAGCTGAATATGGCTGATAAAAGACTGATAGCTAGAGCACGGTGTGGATCGGAAGAGAGGGGATGGAAGGTGTGGATGGGAGATGAATATGTCAGGTGTATCCTATGTGGAAGGGGGAGGGATTCCTGGGAGCATGTTGGGAGTGATTGTATAGGAATGAAAGAGGAGTGGGCGCGCGATTGCCATGGGAAAAAGGGGACTGACAGGGTGGCTGAATGAGGATGGAAGGAAGGTGGCAATTTTGAAGGTGATAACGAAGCGGAAGGAAACAACGCGGACTGGACTCCTACCCACCCGCAACTACGGGAAGGCGTCTAACAGAAGGTACCTAGGAAATGAAAAAGAGTGAATGTACAGAAGAAGTAGATTAATTACTTTTTGTCGAAATTGCAACTATATAATTAAATTCTGTTCAAGAATATTTAGGATTTTAAGTGTTATTTAGTTTTACCTATTACTTTTTACGATGAATATATGCAATGGAATTGCTGGAAGGAATATGCCAATAAAGGTTGTCTATCTATCTACTTTTGATTTGAAGTGTCTTATCTAAGGATGTCAATATACTATCGATATCTGACTATTCGATACCTACCGATTTTTAAGCCATCTGAATGTATTCTCAACTGAACTTTCCTATCGTGTGGAAGAAGATGACTTAACTGAAAGGTGCCTCTTAAATGAAAATTAGAAAAGTAGAATCTGCAGCGTGCCTACATTAGTTTCTGCCCTCCCTCGGTCCCTATTTTCCATTGCCTCATCATGGTGTGATGTCCCCAAACGAACAATTTGTCTTCTCTAATTCCAATTTTCTTCCTCTTCTTGGGAATACACCACTATTCATTCTTTACCATACCACCACCACAATGACCAGCTACTAACATTACCTACCCTTCCCTCGTTTCTTTTGTGTACCGCTCATTCTTAACCACATCCGAACACTCCACACTTTCCACTCTCATTTCAACACCTCTTTCCTAAGACACTTCTTTCAAGGCCACAAAATCGATTACCGATTCCCCTCTTTTCCCACAAAAGGTATATTCCCCACTTACTCTCCCTCTGTGCATCTATCCAATATGTCCCATTCCACAAGGTATGGTTGGGACGTATTGAGTGCCCATGCCACCCTCTACTTTCTGCAGTAACAAGCTTATCCTTAATAAGGATATTAGGTATCTGTAAATTTTTGAAAGGCCGTTAGTAGATAGCAACATGACCGTTTCCGATACTTTCAATCGATACTTTAGATATCCCTCATTTCCTAATCCTTCACAAATGGGTTTAAACTGCATAGTCCTCCAACAAGAGTAAGTCTACATGGCCTTTCAAGCTGGATCCAGCCTCACATTTCATGGTCATTCGAACCGGATCGAAATTTTCATGGTACTTCGAATCAAATCTACCTATTCAGCCTTTTTAGTAATTTAATTTGAAAATTTCCAAGAAAAACTATTTTATACGGCAACTAGATATATTCAAGAACAAAAATATTCGAATTCAATATAAAAAGAAGTTTCTATTCGATATTTTATCATATAACTGGAAATATCGTCACTTTTTTAAACTCTACATTTCTTGTCATCACTTTACGTATCTTATTTTTCCGCATGAGATATTTTTAAAGTGTTAAGTTGTGTTAATTACAAGATGATACCAGTAGCCCCATTTTGATTTAATATCAGAGCTTTCAGCGTTTCGCGAACAAGCCCTCGCTTGCAGCTTGTCGACAAACAAGCGCAAAATGCAGGCAGGCTGACGCGCGCGCTCGCGTATAACTCACTTTGATAATTTCATTTACACATTGTGTTATCGCAACACATCTAAATGTAATCAACATGGCGTATTCGGGCTCTTCGGGGGCTTCGTCTGCGCCCGCGGCGGCCCATATTTACTCGCTGCCTCTCCAACATTTGCAGTCCAAGAGTGTCTGCAGGATGGATGCGCAACGACGCGATGCCGGTGTCTCGAGGCACGCCGAGAAAACGGGTTGGCGTCGCAGAGAAAATGCACAGACACCGAGCGACGCGACGATTGCGATCGCATGTTATTAATTGATATTATGTTCGCTTCGTGTACGACCTTGCGCAATTAATTAAGTTCAAGTGCCCCGGCTCTCGGCTGGCGCATAAACATTTCTTTCGCACGATGCACGCGAGAGAGGCGTCTCGCCGAGCGTCGCGCCGCGCATAATTTTATTATTTTAAAGGTGTCTAATTATAGAATATTAATATTTGCAATAATATTTCATTTGTACTAACGCCCGTCGGCGGGGCGTCAGCGAAACGTATGAAAAATTGCGTTAGGAGTGCTTGTTTTAGGCTTGGATTCATTTTTCCAAATGTTTCTTGGATTTTCCTTGTTTCTTTTGTTGAGAAAAGTAAGTATATTTCTGAAATTTATGGATATATCAGGATATGGAGACAGTAAAGAATGTAAACTTATATTTAGTTGAAATTTTTAAGAATATATGGACTTATTTCTTTTTTAAAGTAACTAACATGTTTTGATGTAATTTATTGTATTAATTGAGAATAGCGATGCAATGTACTGATATTTACCAAAACCTATTTGTTTTGTATTCACAGACTTTAGTATTTTTGTCATTTATGTATTCGAAAAAAGAATGTATAAATTTTATACGGTATCAACCCTGAGGATTTCCCGCTCTGTCTTAACAAATTATATTTGGTATGTTTACAATTTGTGTTTACAATTTGTTACAATGTGTGTTGATGTTTGTTAATTATAATTCAACCAATGGATTGCCCACCACGGGGAATCGAACCCGTTATTCCACGTGGTAAGCCCAAGCGCAGGCGCTGCTACTACGCTGACCAGTGAGCCTAAATACTTATTAGATCAGAGTTTAAAGCAATTTATAAACAACAATGAATTCGGTCAATTATTTGACATGTGATTTGATAGCGAGTCACACACAAAATATAGATATTTGTTTACGAATTTCAATTTTATCAAATTTGTGTGTAGATTTCAATTTAATCCACAATTAGTATTGATAATGGATATTTCAATGAATGAACATATTTCTATGGATATGTGAGTATAAAAACAACTCATTTAGTACATCCATTTGATTTATTGTTATAATTTTTAAGTAAATTAGATGAACATTTCAAATTCTGCAAATTATTTCATTACGTATGTAATTTGTGATCATTAAAACAATTTATAAGTGAATATAAATTCGATGTATTATTTGCCATGTAAATATTGTCGATGCATACACAAAATTTCGAAATATGCGAAAAAAAAATACGAAATTTCAATTTTATTAATGAATCATAAATTAAATTCGATGATTTCATTGTTATTTTGTGACATTTCATGATTTTAATGTAATTTATTGATATAAAATATCCATATTTTTTGAAACAAGATTCACACTTCAAAATTGTTGTTGTCTGAAGAAAATATACGTTTCAACTTCTCATTTTCAATTAAAATGGAAAGAATGTATTAATAAATTTCAAATATTTATGTTGGCGCAGGTATAAATTCTCAAAATTCTTATCAAGATTTATAACACGAACATGAACAAAAACATTGCACGAAATAATAAACCTGTATTCAAATAAAACTCGATATAAATCATACCGATTGGATTTGAAAAGAAAATCTCCTCTTTCTTTTCACTTTCTTTCGGCCACCGCCGTGGAATTTCGTTCTTTACTCATGTACACATTGTTTACAATCGCTCTCTTCTTGTTTTGTTGCAGGTAAGCTCGATTAATCTAACACCGTCACAGCAGCATTAGCAGCAAGAGCAGCAGCAGGTTGCGTCTCCCAATGCGTCTCTCTCGACTATAAATAGGTACGCGCTCTCACGCCTACGCGCATTTATAAATAATAATCGCTTTTATCTCACCTGCAGCATTATGCATGCTTTACTATATGTCATACACTGCCCGACGTCGTAAGTAATATGTAAATTAAATCATCGCCAGCGACCAGCATGCATTAATTTCATGCAAATATTAATGTATTCGCGCCCGCGAGCTGCCGGAGCAATGCCAAGGCGCGAATTGTGTTCGCAAGGAGCAACGAGGAAAAGCATCAAAGCGCGTTGATGGCGTAATAATCAGAATCGCGGTCGGAGAAAGCCAAGTTGGCAAGTGCAAGGTAAAGGTGTCCGTTAAACGAATTCGGAGCAAGTTAGTGACACTCGCATTTTTTGAACGTACAATAAGCTAGTGAGAAACAGTGTTGGAGAGGATGTTGCGAGTGACATAATTTGTTTTCGCGTTAATATTTTAATTCCTCGTTTGGTTTAGTTGTTTTTGACAATTACGACAACCTGGGGCAACTTGTACTCGTATAAGTTTATTTCCCACTACTTTAACCTAGTTAAAGTTATCGTAATATTGGATAGTTTAGATTGTATATGACAAAATCTCGTTATTAATGTTAGAAGAAATTAAATTCAGGGCCGGCGGAAACGGGCATGCAACGCATGCTGGGAATGCCTCGTCGAAGGGGGCGCCATCTGGAGATATGGAATACTTAATAAAGTATCATAAATAATCCAACTATAAATACGGATACAAAAAATACATATTTTGTTTGTAATGTGATATCAGTTTGAAAGAGCCGCCGAAGCAAAATGTTGACGAATCGCCGCAATATTCACTAGATTAATTTAAAATCAACGTATTTTATACGCTTTTAGGTGTTGCGATGTGTTCGACACGATGGTTTTGAATAATTAAAGACATATTTTGAAATTTTCGATTTTTTTTATGAAAATATTCTCACGATTTAGAGATTATTTTAAAGGATGGCGACAGTATGGATGTAAATGCAATAGAGTTATTTGATGAGTTGTGTGCTTTCCGGGATATTTTTCAGAAGTATGATATTCATATTCGAAAACGTTTTGATATTCTTAATTATATTATATCCAATAATTTAGCTTTCCCTAACTTTTTAATTGCCTTAAGAATACTGATAACTTTACTTGTTAGTGTAGCAAACGGCGAATGTAGTTTTTCTAAATTGAAATTGATTAAAACTTACGTAAGAACAAATATGTCACAAGATAGGCTAAATAGTTTGGCGTTAATTATCATTGAGAATGATGTATGTGCAGAATTAGATGTTAAAACCATTATATCCAATATTTTGTGTACTAAATCCAGATTTTTTAAATATTAATTAAAAAATTTAATAAATTTTAATAATTTGAATGATAATAAACTGTTAAAAAGTTTAAAAATGATAGGGGGCGCTGGGACAAAAATTGCATGCGGACGCTGAGGACCCTAGCGCCGACCCTAATTAAATTGGTTATAGATTGCTTCCTTCCATTGGAATATTTATCTGTAGCAGTGATTCTGGTCAAAAAGTGCGCCGAAATCATTCTTTTTGTCTACAATTTTATTTAAGATTTTCAACTCTAAATACGAAGCTATCAAGATGAAACAAACTTGAATATGTTTTCAAACTCTTCTATTTTCTCATGGTATTCAAATGATATCCATGCCTTGAAGATAAAATTCCTTTATATTGCTTTGAAATAGGTCATCTAATATAAATTCGAATTTCAATTTCAATCAATTTCAATAGGTGTTTTTCACACTTATTTGTCACTCAAACAGTATACCCTCTATAACAATTTATTTCCCCTTACATGTACTTCTATACGGTGTTAATGGTTTTCAATTTGGTTCTGTGGAGCTATCATTTATATCCAGTTTTATAACAGAGGTCATGATTTTTGCTCATGTTTTCATGCCAATCAACTAAGAAAGTTTTCATATCGGCCATATATGAGACAAAGGGTACTCTGCTCAAATGTTAATCTTTTAATCGGGGCGATTAGGTAAACTGCAACCTACCCCCGGTCGAAATTGGATCATTTTTACGTACCACCAAATTTTTAAATCGTCAAACATATGTCGTCCCAAAGTGTTGGTCTTCACTGATCTACAGTGACGATATAATCACAATCATTAAGAGATAACCTAAATTACAAAAGTTTGAAACAATGTTTGTTTTTGGATACGTTATTGATATCGAATCATATATGGCTGAGAGAAGTTTAGTGTGCAATGAGCATAGGATGGTCCCGTTCCCTCAACAGTATGAGAAGGAAAGGGCATTCCGTGCGAGTATTTTTTCTACGACTATGTGTGAAGATAATAATTTCTTAATCAAAACGATACTGAAATGTATACATTATGCAACAGGAGTAGAAAAAAATTATACAACCAAAATTATGATAACCCGTACGGTAAATCTTTGAAAACGTCTGTCCCAACAAAATAAGATTGTAAATCACATATCTACGATGATGAATTAATAACAGTCAGTAACACATAACCTACATCAGTGTTTCACCTATCCTGTTAGTGTTAGGTTATCCTGACGTACTCAGCCGATACACGTGCAGGCACAACAACTACCCAGAGACTACTCAGAACAGCAGAAATGAAACTAATCAGAAACATAGAGGGCAAAACCTTCAAGACCGAATAAAGAATGGAGACATCCGAAGAGTTTGCAACAACATAGACGATATTGTGCAATGGTGCTAAAACCGAAAACTAGAATGGAACGACCACATGGCGAATGGACGAAACAAGAATAGTCCGAATAACGCCCGAGATAAATCGCCACGTAGGAAAAGATCCCTGGGAAGACCTCGTAAAAGGTGGAGTGACCACTTAAACCCTGTCTGAAGCAGGAATTGGCAAAATGCCTAAACAAGGCGCAGAAGAAGAAGAAGAAGTGTTTCACTAACTTCTCTCTGCCCAGCCCCTTCTTAACCTTTCCAAAATTCTCCCAAAATTCTACCCGAACCGAAATTAAAATTTGTGATCCCCTGTCTGGAATCACGTCAAGGGCTCCCCTTTTAGACCGGTCATGTCCAAGTGATATTTTTTTACTTAACTAGTCGAAATGTTTCTTTTCACAAACAAATTGCCCCTGTTAACTATAAAAATTCCCCCTGTGTGTCCCACGTAGGGAAACACTGACCAATCTAGTAAATGTTTCTAACAATGTTTGTTCTTTAACATAATTAATATTTAGATAGTCCAAAATTTGTCGAAAGTTAATTTATAAAATTTTCACTTGATACAGAAACAAATGTGATTTAGAGAAGAAACTTTAAAGATACTATTAACAAGTATTTGCCGCAATAAAATGGTTCGTTATAATATTTTACCGAACTCATCGAACATTAAATGTTGATTGTTAATATTGATAGTTATGAATAATTTAAACTAAGGTACATTAAGTTGCCGACTATCTCGAGATAGACATAATTTGATGCGTCAATGAGAAAAAAGTAGGCAACTTCATGTACCTTAACGATTGCTATAGGTATAAATATGCGAAACCATGCAACTAAAATTACTTTAACTGAATCGTCAGAATAGAGATTGAAGAAAACTAAAATCAATTTATTTAATCATAGATTATATTTAAAATAACCTAACATGATCTTTTATGTGAATTTCTTTATATGTAACTAAGAAAAGAGCAATTGAAACAGATTTTATACGTGAAGCAAATTAGTTGATCAACTTTTAAATGTTTTTCCATATATATTTAATAAAAATACAAGAAATTTAATTAACGCAGAGACGCAGTTAATTAATAAAACTCGGGTGTACAAAGCGGCATTTCAGAGATTTGGCCGCGTCGGCGAGTTGTAAGTAAGGAGCACGTATAATATGACTGCATTATCCTTGCGAGCGCATATTACTACTTATAATAATAATAATGCAAACTTTTAAAAGCACGTACATACAAATTGTCCAGCATACGAGGCTCATATGGGCCGCGCTCGCATAAAACGAAAATAAAGCCTTCGCACCGGCGCATTTTATATACTCTCGTTTATATTCGCATCTGTATGCATGTATACAGGCATGCTATACTTCGACGACCGCTTTTTGTGGACACTGCGATGAGTTTTTATCAATCGATTTCATCGAATAACTTCGCAAACGTCGCGGCACCGCACTTCAGCCGCGGAGTTAAACACTCTAAAGAGTACGATTTAGGATCGATCTGCGGTTGGGCTCGATCCTGTGTCTTGCCGGGCAGTTATTTGTCGTTTTCGCATCGGCCAGGCCGAACTATCGTCGTCTTCTTGTCAGCATTGTTCTTGTTCGGTTCTCGTGCCCAGCCACACTCTCGCTCTCTTGCATTTATTGTGTCATTGTTCAGGTTTTTTGTCATCATCATCACTTGCGTTGCGATCGCGCCCCGCCTGCAAATGCTTTGCAAATGTTGTGTTGTTCATGCTGTTGTTGTTGCTGTTCGTTTCGTTTTTGCTTGTTTGGGGCCCCGCATCGACCGATCGACAGACAGACGACGACGACGATGGCGAGCTTCGTTGTTTGGGGGAGGGGGGGGGGCATTATTAGCGATTACCGAACGACGTCGTCGGCCCTGATTATGTGCGACAATAACCATCACATTTCCAATAATCGATACAGTGAAATTGATTCCACTCAGCCTCGTGTGCAATAAATAATCTTGTGCGCTGTCTAATTTGATTTAAATTGGTTATCAGGAATTACCGCATGTGAGGATGTGACGTGAGTTTATGGAGAAGTTTTGTTCTTCTGGGAAGAATAAGGAGACTTAGAATTTTGCTTTAAACATATAATATTGCTAAGTATGCTACAATTACATCGTGTAGATATTAATCAGTTTTTGTCTAATGTCTGATATATTTTTTGAAAAAACCTCTGGGCAAGACCTCCACGCCTGTTCAAAGAACAATTTGAGATTGAGAAGATTGTTGTCTTATCTTATATACGTTTTTACAAAGACATGATTCAGAGAGTCCAAAATTTGATAACATTTATGCAATCAGTTGGTTCGACGTAAAATATTTCCCTCAATCTTTGAAAAATACCCAATAATCATTAAATATTGCATTTCGAAAATGAAAGTCACTTTTCTTAAAAGTCGGTACGTTAGTTTGCTTAGTTTTTCTAAGCTTCTTAAAATTGATAGCATCTAGGTATGTTAAGACTTATAAGAAAGAGGCAACTGCATGTACCGGGATAATTTATTTCTCGGTGATGCGCGGAACCTGACTTAACAGGATCCTTTTAAGCAAATGTCCTTGAGTTTAGCCGATGTACCAAGTACCACTCACCCCAACGTCTCTGTTCACAAAGCCACGATTCCGAAGAACACAGCGACTTTTTTAAAACAAGATGACAAGACAAAAAACGTGAACACTCGACAAACTTTCAAGAGGAGAAATAGACGGAAGTCAGCGCGTACCGTGCTTGATGCCGTGCAGCGCGTACCGCCTATCCTAGGCAACCAACTCGACAAAGCATGTACTGTGACTTTTAGAACAGGTTAAAATATGGCAAAAAATGCAACCAATATTAGATTACCTGAATAATATTGTCCACTGTTCAGGTTGTCTCTTATCATTTTTACAAAAATAAGTTTTTGGTTATTCAGTTTGAAAACCAACTACCAATAAAAAGGACACCCAAAGAAGACTTTTAAAATAATTTTAAAATAATTGTAAACAAATATTTGACACAATAAATTGGTTCATCCAAAATTACGAAAATGTCTGTAATATGAAGATTAAAGACATTTTCTTTAAGCAACTTAAACTACGGTAACTTAAGTTGTAATTTAGTACAATTTCTGAATTTCGTTATAAAACAAGTCCAAATAGATTTCTTCAGATATTATCAATGTATTATCAATACACGATTCTCATTTAGCAACATATTTTACACAATAATTATAATGTCTATTTACATTAACTCATGGACTGCAAAGTCTCAGGTTCAACAAAATCTAGAACTACATCTACTGCGGTAGATGGTAGTTCTAGAAGAAAATAATCCATTACGTATAACAATGACTTTGTGTGTAATGCATGTTCTGGACATTCAGTTCCTCAATCAAATTGTCGCAGCAGAAGTCATAATACCTAATTTTCACAAAAACATTTCTCTTAGATATGGCTAATACAGTGCAATCAATATAACAAATAGACATAACATTTAACTTGTCTTTCTTTTATCTGCATGTCCTTTATTTCTCGGAAAATGGATGTGGAAATGTGTCTCTTCTGCACAATGGAATTACAAAGTAACACAATAACGCCACAAATACCAATAAGCTTCATCAAATAGCAAATTGACAGATAATACAGTCACTAAGTATCTGTTCCCAAATACTAAACAAAAATGTGATAGCATCGATACACAGGTCGGACGCAATTCCATTTCATCCATTTGCGAGTATAAAGTATGGCCAAAATGAGAATAAAGGCGCAACATCGTCTCTTTTATGGCAAGTTAAAATACGAGAAACTATGCAACTTATAGTACGTTACCTCAACTCGACTAATCAGCTGTTTATGTTAACTCTTACCAGTTTTCCACAAAGAAGTGTTTAACCTAAATTTTTAAACAATTTATAACAAAAGACTGCAAAAAAGAGGAAACCAACCGTTATAAAGCTATTTCAGGAAACAATATTGCTTCACCTTCACCACATCTTCACGTTTTCCTATAATTGCGACGCTTGATTATGAATAGCACGACGCAATCCTCAAAAAAAAGCAGCACCATAGAAGAATACAGTCCGCCGGCGGGCAATCGAAATGCGAACGCAATGAACTGATCTCTCGACTCGTTCACAACTCGTTCACATCTTGCAATCGCACAACACCACACACTCGAAAATTAGGCATTCGAAATTTTTCATACCCATCGTATTCATGAGCCATACGTATGAATATTTTCATTAACAAATAATTTAGCCGTTGCCAGCTCGTCTTTCTCGCTGCTCTTTGCTATAATTTCGATCGTGTTCCTGTTGGGTATGATTACTGAATTCAAAAGCCACTTGGCGATTGCTATTCCATCAACTATGCATCAATAACGATATACCCAACAACACAACGGCAACAACAACATCGCATACAGCATCAGCATCAGAAGACGCAAGGCGCAAGAGAGCAAGCTGGAGAGCGTCTAACAGTATATGAAATTAATCACTTTGGAATCATTTGAAATCAAGCTGAATAAATGCCGACAGATTGGGTGTACGTAACGTGTAATGCGTAATAGAAAATTTTGAAAAAAAAAAAACTCGATGTGGATTTCTCAACGATGAAGCGATGACCACTGAAGGGCAATATCCGTTACACGCATGCGGCGTAATTATAGCGTTTGTGTTCTTGCGTAGCTAAAGACGCAGCCTGCGCTTAATGCGATTAATAGTAAATTATACAAAAAAATATGATTAACATTTTGAATGCTGTTTAGGCGGAACATCAATTTTTATGTTTCTTTCTCAATATTTAAATGAGATGTTTTTTTTTTCTGAGGAGATTCGACTTCCTATTTCTTAACATCTGCATAGAACAAAAATAACTAAATATATACAATTCTTGAGAGGAAAAATTATGCACAAGGAGTTGCCTAGTTTTTATATAGATAAAATGTGTTCAACTACCAGACATTGTCATATTTATTGAACGAAATTTGCAAGGACGAATCTGTAAATTTTCAAATTGCCTGAAAAACGGTTATTTAGTATTAACGGCATTGGAATTGTCCATTTTGGCATTCAACTTTTGTCATATTTAATCTTAAACTTACTTTTTTTTTTCTAAAAATAGTTCTTTCTCTAAAAATAATTGACACTAAAGTAGTTTTTAAAAGTTTGAAAAAAAAAAACAACAATAAAGCCTTAAAAAGTTCTACGAATTTCACAATGATTTCTCCCGAGACATTGTTAGAAGCTCTCCAACTTTTTTACATCCCAACTTGACTAAGTACAAAATTAAATTGTCACTTTGACAAATGAGATCTGTCTCTCCCAAAGCAATGATACCTAACCCAGAAACGTCAAAGTCAGCGTTGCATTCCTGGCAACACAAAGCCTAAGAATACTTATCGGCTGCTTAATTACAGACAAAGCACATCATCATCGTCTGCAATCATCTCGAGGCGTTTTCGAGTTGAATGAAACACGAGCAACGCACGGCAACGTAAATCAATTAAAAATCATAACGGATCATCTCATCTGACCGATATAATACGCTTTTTTTGTGCTCACTCGGAACCATACAAAGCTCGGATCCTTACAACATCACATAAAAGAATGCATGATATTGTCAATAATACAAACGTTATATAACGCCCGCAGACCCGGTATCGTCGGTTTGATCTCCCAATATTCATACATCGAGAACGTGTTGAGAGGTTGACCATTTGCGAATTGCTACCGAAAGAAATGCGAATACTTCGATGCTAAATCACAGCCAAACCTGCCTGTAGAAGTTGCGATAACTGTGAACGAAATCATCTCGCTGCTTCCACGAAATGAAATGAGATTCTATAAAACTTCGTTCTCTAATTAACGAAATTTGCGCGATAAAAACCGAGCATTGATTGCTTTAAGTCGTTTTTAACGACGGATTGAATTCTCATTAACCGATTTTATTAGACGTACGTATGCTATAAATTTATATTAAGATGATAAACATTTGCTTTACTGTTACCTGAACTTGATTGCAGAGAATTGCAGAAGTGGAAAAATTGCCAACGATTATTCATGTATTTTTAAATCCATGTTTGAACATTGCAAGAGTGTGTTTGCTGACAATGAGTTGGAAATGACTCCACTCTACGATGGTTTGTCTTCGACATCCTTAGACAATTTCAACGCAGAAAGGGATTCGTGTTTAACGTGGGCGTGGACACGTCCTGTATGTATGTTAATACAAGGTAGAAGACATGCAAATAACTTCGCTTTCCTACAGAATTTATGCGCTGTGAAATTGATTTGGCAAATCGGTTTCCATAAAACTGTTTTCCTTTCTTCTCGGGGCATTTAAAGTTGGTATTGCTGGAGTTGACGGAAATTGTTCCAGTTTTCTTTAATTTGTTTTGGTTTAACTTTGTTTTAATCCTTTTTTTTTCGTTTTAACAAGTTTTAAAATTAGTTTTTCGTTTTAAAACAACTCTGGGAATGTACAAGTTAATTCAGGTCGGAATGGTGTCTTTTCCGCACGCTGAGACAGGTGGAAAAGCGGAGCCGGCGTGTATCAAAATCAAGAGGAACGCATTAACGCATATGCTCTTGTTTTAGTCGTCATGCCCTCCTAAGATTAAAATTTTTACATTAAGACGACGTAGGAACAAATATACGAAAAAATACACAGCGTTACCCGCCGGCTATTAGTGCATTTGCTGACAGGGGCACTCGCTACGCACATGTGCACAGCAGCGTGCCCAAAATCGCCATTTCCACATTTCTATAGATATATACTTATTAAAAGATATTAGAAAATGCCAGAAACGAACAAGACTGACAATTTTACCTATTTTTTAAATGTGCGGAAATTTCTTAAATTCTGATAAACGTGTTTTGCTTCTCTTGAAAGTTAAAAAATATATAATTAGAAGTTTCGTTATGAGGGTCATTTATTGTTATTGGTGGGCAATGTTATTTCAATTACCAGAACATGAATTACAGCTATGTGCAACATATCGGTTTTGCTTTTGTTTGCTTATATATTATTACATTATTAAATCTAACAAATTAAAATAGTCCTCTAAGAACCAATTCCAATTGAAACTACTTCTAAGGTCACTCTCTTTCTGGTGATATATTTTGATATCACTCAATTCCCAAGAATATATTTTTTTGGATGATATCAATTTTAGGCCTGTCTTTTGTTGAATATAGAATTAATTAATATCATAATCAATAATATATTGTTGTATATCGTTCACTGATGAGACAGAGCAACAATGATACATGAAAAAGTATTCTTAAGAGTAGAGTGATATCACACCCCTTGATGATCACCCCTTGATGACACACCTTGATGATCATTTTCAGACTTTTTTTCAATAATTAATATAAAATTTAACAATACACTGAAAAAGAAATCGTGTAACGATTAAACCGGGCTACACTAATATCATTGGAAAGAGCTTCATCACAGGAGTACTTTGATACCATACTTATAACATACTCTTATACTCTTATAACATACTCTAACGCATTTCATCATTAGGAGTAAACTCTAAAATATAATACCAGCTAAATTTAAAAAAAAATTCCAAATGTTGCAAAGCGTCCTTAGTTTCTTTTTAAAAAATTCTAGTACAATCGAAACATCATACAAATTTTACGTATAAATCAACAAAACGCAAAATCTGTATATAAGTCGCTGTGCGTCGCAACGCATCACCACTATACCAAAAGATCGCGACGCGCTACTACACTACACGACTCGTCCCTGTACTAGCTTCATCCTCACTTATTCTCTAGTTTTCGGAGTATAGAGTGATTCTGCCTGAGAACATTTCATTACTTTCATTTTTCTTTTTTATGAGAAGCGAGGCAATATTACGACGACAGTGGTTCGTTTTGAAACAAATTGTAAATAATCCTTCATTCTAATCCTACTTTACTCGTTACATAAAGTAATGTTATTCCCGTCCAGGAATGTATAACATAATCCATTCAAATAAAGTTTTCAAAATGAAAATAGCAATAAATAAAGAAAATAAGAAAATAGGACTTTATTACGCCTATTTATCATCCCATGGTAAATAGAAATAAAATAATTTAATTAATTGAATAGTGTCATTAAAATCATATTCATAGGACAAAATAACAGATACAGCTACAAGATCATGGTGGCATCACATGAAGGACACGATAAACATGTTTAATTTGCATATGCAATAACATAATGCCATGAGTGAATTTTTGAACATTTGATCCCTGTAGGACCACAAAAAAGATTTTATATCCCGATTTTTTATGAAATTAAACAGTGCAACGCATCGCGGCGCCATATCACCACTGCACAAGCAGATTGCGACGCGACACTACACTACACGACGCTTCGCAAAACTAGCTCCGTGTTTTACTCATTTATTCTCTGTTTAAATATAAGGCATAAACAGTTACACGTTTCACAAGCTTTTCATCTATTTCTTCGTAAAAAGTATAGTTTTATAGTATAGTCCTTCTTATATCTAATCTCTAATAAAAGTAAGATGGTTTTCAGAATGATTTACCTTAAAAGACATTTTTCAAAAAAAAACTACTCCCTTAAATCAAGAATGAAATAAAACATAATCATGAATAAATGCAACGCGCACGTTTACATCCGAGCCCACACGGCTAAACGGCGCTGTGCGATTTGTAATTCAGCGAGCGCCACATCGATTAAACGCAATGAATAATACAATCGGCGATTACACTTATTACCCGGTTACCCCGATAATTCTCTGGCGCTCTGCCGTGCGTTGCAACGGTGCGCCATTACCACGATTACGGAGTAACGGCGAGTACGAGGAACGAAAATTTTATGTGCTCTTGTTCTCGCGACACGGCCACAGCACAAGCAAAAGTTGCGTCCGCAGGAATTTCTGCTGCTGACAATCCGAAAAAGCACACACACACACACACACATACTCATCAAACTTCACCTGTGGCAAGTTGCAAGCCCGACCCACTAGAATCGACATCATTTTTATGTATTGTCTTCGACGCACATCAACCAAACAGTGCATCGCAAACTTGTCTTGTCTTGGACGGTGTCTCGCTCGCAGGACGTGCATGCTGATGAACAGTCTGAGCACGTCCACCACGGAAATTCCTCAATCATACACAATTCGCATTAGAGTGAGACTCGCTTTACCTGGCCTGGTCTGGCCTGAACCAAAGCTGTCAACCTGGTTGGTAGCTGTCTGTCTGTCTATGATTTTTTCCCTCCGTTTCGAATTCGAATAAAAATTATATTTACGCAGAAATCTCGTCGACGGTTTTGAATTCCAATTAATATGTTCGTACTGCGGGGCATTTATTGATTTCTGTGCAGCTGGAATTGCAGGGATTGCTGCAGTTTGCACTAGAAATTTTCTATCACATTCACAATAGTGCGTTAAGCTCGTCGAGTAAGTGGAGAGCTTGCGAAGTATGATAGATCACGTTAACTGAATTTTCATCCCCCACGTTCGTGGTGCTGGTTTTGTCGACGAGTTCCTATTGCAAAAATTCCCAATTCACTACTGCGAATATGAGGATAGGATATTCAATAACTCTCGGGGGATGTAGAACAGGAGATTCAGGAGATTGAAGTGTGATAGTTAAGGGTTCTTCCAAATGGAATAATTCATTTTGGCATGTTGAAATATACTGATTTGAATGAAGTGAAGTTAATGCTAAAGTGAAGAAATGATGTCTCTCATGAAAAGCTTCATCTTTAATAATGTTTTATGTGGTTGAAATTGAAGTACTGAAAACAAATAAAGAAATTTATTTGTTTCCTGTACTTCAATTTTAGTTTTTTACATGATGCCCACTAAAAATTAGTAATTGTGTTTTCCACTGTGAATAGTTACGATTTGCTTGGTCGGGTATTCATAGTCATTCCTTGTCATCTGAAGAACTAGAAAATGGATTTGGTTAAAGCTCAAGCAATATGAATTTCAGATGTATGATCTAATCAAGTTTCGTTGCACTGATGACTAGGAATATCAGAAGAAGTTCAGACTTTAAACGATATCGATTCCGAGCCTAGAACAAGGCCTTGGAACATTTTATGAATTCTGGGATTAAATTAGTAAGCTGTAACCTTACTTAACCTTTCAAAAAGTAAGATCGAAAATGCAATTCGGGGAATCAAATGAAGAGAGGCTAGGAAGATTTTAGTTTCCTTTTCTCGATTTCTACGTTGATATACTGCAAAAAAAACTTAAAATATCATTATTTTCAAAATATTTGTTGAATTCATTGTCTTTCCATGGTCGCAAGAGCTAGAATAGGTTAAATTTCAAACAATTATCAAAGTTAATATTATTATTGTAAATTTAAGTATGGTCTGATCAAGTTCGTCATTTATGACAAGGGGCTTTTTACAAAAGCTACTCGTTGTCTTGCACGTTATAAGGGACAGTTTATGAATTCTGGGATTAACCTAATAAATTCTAACCTTTCTAATGAAATTGCCAGTTTGATATATCAGGGAACCCGGTACACTCATCAAGCATGCTTTATGGCTGCGCTGTAGAGAGATAGCGTTTAATGTTAAGTTTGCCACCGTACTTCCTTCGGCCAGACTCCGATGGCGACGACGCCATATTGGCTTAAGTTCCGTATAAATACCCTCTAACACACACTCTCTCTCTCTCTCTCTCTCTCGTCTACTCTTCCCCACTATGTACAGGCGCATAGTCGACACCGACACATTGTAAAAGAAGCAAATATACGCAATTTTTGTCAATTGTAAATGTGTTCATCTTTACTTTTCTATCAGTTATCAGTTGAGTAAGCGAGCAAGTAAGGCCCTGTTAAATCAGGCTCCGCGTTCTAACCGGGAATTAAATCTGGATAATAAAACCGCTACTACCGCATAACACATGCTTTCGTTGAATAGCTTTTGTCGGAGTACTTTCGCTTTCAAACTATGCTCGTTGTCAATGATTAAGGAGATAATATTGTCAACAGCTAGGTTCCGGCCAATCTGCTTCTCCAAACTCTGTCGCGCACTGTTCTACTGCTGGCAGTACATAGTACTCTTCTCCGCTGTATCCACAATCAGGGCAATTTTTAAACAGATATTCGCCAAAGCATACATCTTCAGTTTGAATTGCGTTATCCACTTGGCTATTCCCAATTTCCCTCCCAAGGTTTTATGTCAGGAATTAGTCACCTACCTCACTTTCCCCATGTATGTTTATCCCATTAACAATAATATTCATAAAAAAACATTTTAAAAGCGGAATTCGCAGTTTTGTCCCAATTTTATCTCCATCTACTGTGGGAGATGCTGGAGGGCTGAATATACCAAGAACATTTGCCCCATGGAATGGTTGCATATTGATTACTTACAATTTTTTCGTATAGAGCTTATTTCTAGAGATATTTGAAGTTTTCCCTTGACAACTCTCCTAGGTATAATAACAATAGTTATTTCGAAAAACAACAGGGAATACATATATTTAATTAATAATATTGTTGAAAATTTAACTTAACCTCCAAAAAAATAATCAATCATAATAAAATTTCATGTTCCCAGGATGAAATTTGGTTAAAATAGAGAAGGTAGAAAGGTTTTTCCACTGTATTAACGTTCACAGAGAATAGAATATTAATATATGTCAAACAAACACTAACAATCCGCTAGTATTCTGTTTTATGAGTCATTATAGGAGAATAGGTCAACTTTGCGGGAAGAGGGTGTGGTGCGTCACAACTGTGAACATCCAGTCGTGCACGTCAAATTAGTGCGAGCGAGTTTGCGAAGCGCTCAAATTCGCACCCGACTGCTCTTCGAAGGGGCGGCTTTAGGAAAGCACCGACGATATATCGGCATGTGTCGTCCCATACACCAGTGATGTATTGTTATCAGGGTCGGGTGGAAAGCATGAGCTACGTTGGAAAAGTGTAATTTACTTGGCGTACTTTAGGGGGAGAAGGTCGAGCTCGTTCGTTTCATCGTGCAAATATAAGAAGACAATTTGCGCATGCCAACCCTCTGTTGGTTTAAATCCTCGGCACCGATCTGATCTATTCCAGTCGAGGGTCCACACATCCACACACCCTAGGAGGCCCCATCCATCGATCAGAAATCACATTTATCGTGTTAATGTTCTTAACGATTCTCACGGGGCGAAATTATTCATAAGTGCATTATAGAAACATTGAAAGTTTCATAAGAGAAGAAGAGTAATGTAATGCAACGATCTGAAAGAATGCAATGACATTGAACTCGATAGAGTTGAGAGAGCGCTGAGCGCGCTCACATGCCTCGCAGGAAAAGAAATAAGTCAAGTGCAAGAAACACTTTCACTTGCCTCTGCTGTGGTGCCTGCTGCGTTTCCTCTTCCTTCGACTTCGATGCGGTAACCGACGAGAACGCGCAAGAGTTACCACACACGCGCTCGCGCAACTCTTGCGCTGCTGTCGGGTGTATGTACGTGAGAGTTTCACTGGCAAAAGAAAAGAACGACGGCCGCGAATGTTGCGCAAAAACCGCTAGCATTGGCATTCAGACATTGACTTTGGCGGTGCTTTTGTGCGATAGCTAGGCCACGCGTCCGTCGTGGAGGAGGCCAAGTTCGTCGGCGCTGTGTGTCGAGATCGAGTTCAAACTCGGCGAAAGGCGTTCGAAACGTGGATAAATCGTCATAAATATAGATTATGCAACTGCTTTCGCTCTGAAAAGCAATGTTACCTGTGACTCTGAAGCGAATTAAAGGTTAACATGTTCATTAAGACTCTTTGCTATTAATGGTTTTACTCGTGGGCTCAAAGGATTCTTTCAGGCAGGCGAGAATGCCGAGTAAGGATTAGAATAAGCGAAGTTGCCTTGGTAATGAGAACGTGTTAGGTGTGGAGGAATTTAAACTACTTTAAGGAGAAATATTTAGGTGTGGTCTTGAAGGATTCTTCCATTTTTATTCTTTCATGGGAATAAAGGGTTAAAATGTTCGCTAATGCACTTTGCATTATTTTGGTCCTAGTTTTTGTACTTCTGACTCGAAGTTCTGTGCAAGAGGCGTGGCCTCGAAAGATAAACCGTATGTAGAATAGGGATTAGAAAAGCGACGTTGCCATGATAATAGGAACTTGCTAGGCGACCTCAAGGAATTTATACTGCTATAAAGAAATATTTAGGTATGGTCTCGAACGATTCTTTCAGTCTGATCAGTTTGTTGAGTAGGATTAAGAAGTGACTTTGTAAAGTTAAGTTATCTAAGAAAAATATTGCGTCAAAATGATGTTACGAACGGAAGTAAGGCGTAGCCTTAATTAAATTACTAAAAGTGGCCCTCAGATATGTTTTGAATATGAAGTCAAAGGTTTAATTTTTGACGAAGGCACTTTTCATTCTTTTGATTCTACTTTTGTTAATACTGATTATACGAATACGTTTTGAGCAAGAGGCGTGGCCTCGCAGGATTCTTTCTACCAGAGCAATTTGCCGAATAAGGAATTGAATATGTCACGTTGTCATGGCAACGTTAACATGTTCGGCATGACCTCGAAAAATTTATACTACTTTAAAGAGACATATTTAGCGACGAATGGTAGTTAAAAAAATCCCATTTCCTGTATTCACTCTTTTCCTCTGTGGGCGTGACCTCGAAAAATTATCCTAATTCATCCAGATTCACTCATAAAAATTAAATAAAGCCACAGCCCAAGGGTTATCTTAAAACATGTTCGCTATTCTGAAATCTAATTAAACCAATAACCAAATCTGAAAGACTATCCCATCTGTTCCTACGACACAATCTAAGGGTAGTCCATCTTCTCAACGTCCTCGTCTCCCAACGTAACACCATACGTAATCGCACTGACAAGCGTGACACTGACGACACAGAAATAACACAAACCGGGAATAAGCACCATTAAGCCGGCCCCAATTTGCACGTACGCACTTTTCTCCAGCATATCGCGCCGGTTGCGAGGACGCGACGTATTTTTGTTTCCCATTACGCTCTCACTAATTTTTCTTCCGAACGCCTGACAGCCCCAACTACCTTTGGACAGGCGTTTTAGAGTTTTTCAATAAAACATGTTTGCCTTACGTGTTTGGATACATCTAAACATATGTGTATATGTTTAGATACTCCATACACATGCTAGCTGCAGATGATGCTCGAAGAGGAAAATGGTTGTCTATGCATCCAGGGTGCATAAATCACGTTAGCTCATATTGTGCTGATGTATGGCGGCTCTCTCCGGGCGGCTTCTATTCATTGATCGAGCAGTTGCAGGCAGGCAGGCCCGTGCCCGCGAGTGTGGATGTGCATGGCAGGGCGCGCTTTCATGGCCCGCTGAATGCAATGCAGCCCACCGGTATATATGTATAATAATAATGGCATGTGTTTGGCACTGGCCAGCAGCTTCTCGCGCAACACACCACACACACTGACGCATCCCATCCGGAGAATGAATGGCGCACGAGCCGGTGGCACCCGTCACGACAATGCAATGCAATCCGGCATCATCGAAGTGTCAACAATACATTTCGGGCCAGAAGGTTGAAAGTAATACCTACCTATAGAATTCGAAGTTACTTAAAGAACGTCTATTTCAACACCTCAATGGGTAATAACAAATTTAAAGCATTTTAAACTATTTTCTATTCTAACCTCTATTTATCTTACCTATATTTTAGGACACTTGCACCGAGTCTAAAAATTGGCGCCCCCCAAATTTGTACTAATTTGGGTCATATTAACAATACATTAAAAATGGAAGTCCCACAATATGTTCCAACAAAAAATTATTGCAAATTTATAGAAGAATACGCTGATCAAAACAAAATTAATGATCGAGTCTGTGCTGATTTTTTAAATCTGTTTTTAATAATAAGCAAATAGTATAAATAAATAAAATGCGTCTACTGTTTGGTATCGATCGCAATGTCTGAATGAAACGCATCAATTGGTATTATATAAAATATTCTATCAATTGATATTTAATAACTTCACTATATCCGAGACAGAAAATTGGCGCCCACAAAATTTGTATTAAGACGGGTCATATAAACAACAAATTTAAAGGAGAAGAGACTCTCGATTTTTATTTATTTTTTCTTATTAATATCTCTAATATAAAAAAAAACTCTGGGATTTTTTACCCATTTCATAGCGGCACATTCGTGTTGATAGAAAATATCAAATTATCCTTCATTCTAACAAGTTGCATTATTTAAGTTGTATGCACATATATGATGATAATAAGAGTAAATTATAACCTGTAGATGGTTGTAGAGATGGCTAGCTCATTGTTTATTACCGCATACACTCCGCCTCCCGAAATTTATGAGAATTTTGAACTCACGAGTAACGCGTGGGTGTGCGTCTGGCGCAGTGCCCGTCTGAAATTTCATCCCCGTCAGACAGCGGCAAAACAGCCCGCGCAAAAGCAGCGGTACCCGCCTGCAATGTGCACCAGCCTGTCATCTCGTGATGAGTTTTGAGTGCTGCTGCTTGTTGCGTGTGTGGATATTGTGTGGCGCATGTCGGCTACCAAAAAGCACACGCCACGCCGCCGACTTTTTGACAACCGCGACGCGGAGACGATGCGGTCGTGTTGCGGAAACGAGATAATTATCATCCCCGCTGCTGTCACACGCAAACACTGTCGCACTGAGCACATTAGCGTGTCGCTGATGTGGCGCAGCGCATTGTCAAAAATGCCATAAATTACAAACAGCAGCTTTTAAAAGATGCGCGCATGTGAACGGCTACATTGCCACGGTTACAAATTAAGAAACTTGTCGGCTAAACCAACAGACTTCTTCCCTTACACGGGGCGGCGAAGGAGTATCTTGAAAAAATGCGTTTTAAAGCTGCTCGGAGAAAGACAGACCGTCTTTTCTGTTACATGAATGCGTACTTTTCTTCTCGATTTAACATTGCTGCGTGTGGGAGATTAATAGATTTATGTGCCGTATTTAATGATCTTGAGTTTATTTTTGAAATAATTACCGTCTTATTAAACATTGCGATTTTAAGATAAGATAATAAGATTGTCTAATAACGTAGTTTTAATTCTATTATTACTAATTCAAATCATAAGCTAATTTATATGCGTAATTAATTGAAAATTCTGACCTTATTCAATATTATCTATTGATTTCTACATTTTGCACGTAAATTTACAACGTATTTGTCTAAATATTTCAGTAATTGTTCAATTTTTCACATGACTTGCACTAATTTAACCCTCATCTATGAAAATATAGAAAATGTAGACCATGTGGGCGTCACTAATAAATGTATAGTAATTTTTCAATTAAAACAAATTTCGAACATGTTCCACTGCATAAACACTAGATTAAGGCAGCTGTGAACTACATATTAATATAAATTACCATCGGAATATTAGGCGTACACCAGGAACATCCCTCTAACACGTAACTTTAAAGAGAATCGTTAATTATAATCTCCACGAGGCAAGATGTTTTAATATTTAATGAACGTGGAAATATTTCTATTTTATGCTGGTTAAATCACTTTAAAATTATATTAAGTAGATTAATAGGAAATTATATAGAACTTAAAGAAGTTGTGTACCTTGTATTAAGATTTGTTAAATTATAATTGCAGAGACTTACAGTCACTAGAAGAGTTGAGATTATAAAAAATTACAGTCGGTATATTAGGTAGAAGCAACCCCTAGCTGGGAAAATGTAATTTTAAAGGGAATGATTAATTAATATCGTCTTGGAGTTCGAATTTAATGAACACGAAAATATGTCATCCCCATGGTGAATCTCCGGGTGCGGACGTGACTGGATCCCCCTGCGTGAAAGTTCAAAGCTGTGTATTATTAGTGAAAGTTACGAGCAGGACGAGGGTTGTAATACCACGTGGGTCAATAGTATACAACCCTTGGCATAAAATCGGAGAGAAATCATTAAACCGTTGGTAAACCGTTGGCAGAATCTTGCAAAAAATATAAAAAAACCTTTTAAGCAAAATATATTAACATTGATTTTAGAATGTAATCTTTTTGATTGTGCAGAAGAGTTGTATGTGTAGAATTTTAGAACTTGTACAGTAGAGTTGGGTGTATGTTCATGTGCGGTGTGTATGGGTGTATATGTGCATGTGTGGTTTAGTGTATATCTGTGTAAAGTGTGCAGAATTGTATATTTTGATGTGCAGTAAAGTTATGTGTGTGTTGGTGGGTACATCTGGGTGTATTTGTGTTATGTATGTGTGAGTATGTGTATTTTCACACCTCGAGCCTACCTCAAGAACTCGAACCTCGTTCGCTGGCGTGATACGGCAAGAAATTTCAGGAATATATATTTTTCAAGAAATAATGAGAAAGAAGTTTTTAACAACCTTTCAAAATTCTTATAAAGTTTTCTGTTGATATAAATTTAAAATTTGGATAAAAATAAAAGAATATTCAACAGATGAACGTGATAATTTAAGAGAGAACTTGTGAAGTAAGGATATTTTCTTATAAATTAAGTTTTCTTATAAAAAAGTGTTTTAAATTTAAGTTTTTTGAGTCAATGTACATTTTCAAACCACACAAGTAATGAAAGCTGGAAAAACAGTTGAAAACTGCAAAATTCGTAAAAGAGAAACATAAAAAACATTGAAAAGACTGGCAGTTACCAGGAATTTTTTTTTAAACATGAGAGAATATTTATTTATTTGTCTAGGAATAGAGAAAGTGAATTTTGTCAAACATCTGCAAAAAATATAATACAGAATTAGTTTGATAAAACACCCGATGGGTAAATGGGTACTGACCCTATATAGTTTGATACAACCTGAAAATTTTAATAGCAATAAAGTATTGCTCGTATGATTATAAAAGTGGAAAAATTACAAAATTTAAAAATGTTTCTGGTATAATTAGTAATGAATAAGTTAAACCAATGTTTATTTAAAAAAAAAATCATTGCCGCACAAACAAGAAGAATAAATATCATCAAATCAAAATTAATATCAACAAATCTCAAGCACCAACCTCATCAACAATCCGTAATCTGCACAATCAACATCCGCCGAGACTAAATACCGAAAATGCTGACACCTCAACACCGACACGGCGCAGCGAGATCGCGACCACGTGTTCCGCTGTGACGAACTGAACAAATGGTCGTGTCAGCATTTTCACCTGATATAAATAGTCCACAATTCGACACCATCAACCAGTTCAGTTCAGTTCTTCACCGAGTCTTCACACATTCAGGCATCAGCATCCACCAACAGCGCCGCCCGACACCAGCTGCCGCCACCAGAGAGTCAGCCGTACCGAGACACTTCACCGTGTCCCTCACCGGCAGTCACCACCGACTTCACCGACGCCAGCTGTCGCCTCCGCCTGGATCTCCTCGTTGTATCTCAATCTCATTCATTTGTATATATTTCATTACATTTATTGTGGCACACAATATAAAATCGCACACTTGAAAAAACTTAGATGGAAACATGAAATAAACGTAAACATAAACATCATTTCTAAGAAACAGACTTTAAAATTTTATTTAACAGTATTCCATGCAGTTAAAAATTATGAATTTATATTTATGTGAAAATTAATTAATAAATCTTTATAATAATACAACCTGTATAAACTTCCTTAATAAGGAAACTCGTCAAGAAACCACGGCAGGAAACTGTGAAAGACGCCAGACGGCTATGAGATCAAGATCGAAGTGTAGGGGTAGGTCGGAGGCGGCGAATGCGCATGTATGGCTGGAAAGTGGGGGATTTCCCTGCGTTGAGACGACTGCGAGGGCGAGGGAGAGACGCGTCGAGACGCTCAGGCAGACGTGGGATGCCCGACACCAACATACATCCATACATCCATATACATATATCATTTCTATATACACACAGAACCCACACTCTCACACACAAACGTATACACGCAGATTCACTTACACATTCACTTTCACATACACACATTCACATACCCAAATAGACACAAACACTCACACACAGCACAGAAATGCATACATATTTACCCGCATACACATAAACATATATACACCCAACATACATTCACACAAACTCATATCTATAAACATATAGTGGGTGCAAAACACATGCGCAGCATTTTCGCACCACCCGGCATGCGCGCCCGCATATCACGCAGCATCCTGCCGTGTGTACCGGCAATCGTGCGCCGCACGTCGTCCTGGAAGGTAAATCCCTCCCGCATATCGCACCACCACGCACGCCCACGCCACCCGGCGTCCGGCTATCATCACCCTCCCACGAAATAATACATATTCGAGAAAAAAAAAACGCAACAACAACGGCCGGCGCCGGGGCCAGATGGTTGGTTACACGCCGGGTGCGTTCTAATTCGATTTGCTTTGTGATTAATAACACGCGTGTGATGGCTCGTGGCGTAATGACGCATTAAAATCGCCGCGAACAGATGAACTTAAATCCGTTCCTGCCGGCTTTACGCGACGACCCTTAGGACGGAAATACCGGCCGGAAAGTGACGAGCCGGAAGTTCAAGAATTTACGTATATTCAGGTATGTATTGATTATTTGGTTATTGCAGATTAATAAATTATTATTTAGGGTTTAGTCTTTGTTTTATGTTGGGCAATATTAAAATAAGGTCGTTAAATTTAATGGGTGGTAACAAACCCTGTTAATATAAATATTTGGAATGGTAATTCTGGCGTTATGACATAAGTTAATGGCCTATAAATGTAAGTTTAATTATTAATATGAGATGTGCATTTTATTTAATGTTTTGGCAACATTTAATATGTAATATGTTAAATTTGGCTAAAAATCTTAACATATATCTTTTAAAGTTACAGATAAACTTCATAAATTATATAACGTTTACTTAATGACGTAAAAAAGTGTATAAGTTACAAAATAACAATAGTAAAAGTGTAAGAAATTTAATTTTTGATAGAAATTAAATGGTTTGTCAATGTTTAAACGCATTTTTGCCAAATTTAGTACTTTCTTTTGGTTAATTATCTCTCAATTTGGTTAAATTATCTTATTTTTTGATGGAAAACCGAGATAAGTTAAATTTTGTTAAATAATCTTAATAAATGACTTAAAATACGCAGTCAAACCTCATAATTAATATAAAATTACCTCAGATATATCTGACTTTGTAAAGATTTGAAAGAAGGTGGACAAAGGTCTAAAAGAAATGAATTTATGGAAATTTTTATTGAAATATTTTTTCATTTTGTTAACTCATTTATGCGAAAATTAATGTGAGACTAGTTTATTTTGGTTAATAATCTTAATATATTTCGTATACTCGCGTAACTCGCAGATAATCTTCATAATTTATATAACATTTGCTAAGGCTCTTAGGCGTCATATAGACGATAATTTACAAAAGGTCACAAATACCTTTCAAAGTTAGATCACCCCCTTCTCCCGCCCTGGAACCAGAACAAGTATCTTTATCTCTCCATACGAAATAGTCGACCAAAGAACGAAAATTCTGGACAAAAACAGAACAGTATGCCATGCGATAAAATGTAAAATTTAAAAAAAAAACAATAAAAAAATACAAAATTTCGAGGGATGGGCGCCCATATAAAATATTTCCTCATACCCGTATATTTCATTCCGCTTCCGCGGTAGACAGGTTCCACTTACTCTATGTCAAAGGATAATGCAGGGTGTCTTTTGTTATTTTTAAGTTATTTAAACTTTATCGGCATTTTTCCTGACAGAAAATTAAGTAAAACTTAAAAAAGGTAATAATAAGCAGTATAAATTAAAATTACAAATGACCTCCTTCATTTGCACAAATTGGAGTTAATAGAAACGTAGAAATTAAATTATTAAAGTTAATGAACGTGATTTTAAAGTTTATATTTATAAAAAAAACAATTTTTATACATTAAATGGAACAACGAAAAAGAAAGTGAACTCTTATAAGTAAGATTTTGATGATTTTCGCATGAAATGAGGCTTAAAATAGTAGGAAAACCAGATTATTTATGCAATGACAGAAATACGAAGCGTTTAGCTTGATATTTTTTGTTATTTCAATTTGTGTGGTACTTTTCATCACAGAAAATTAATTAAAATCTAAAGAAGTGATGATTAACTGGTCAAAATTAATGTTTTATAGTTTATCGAAACATGAAAATATAATAGCTTAAGCTCTGAAAACACGATTTTTAATTTTACCACAGAAATATAAAAAAAATGAAAGCGAATTTCCTCAATAGTACCCTTTTGATAATTTAATTAGTCCAAACTTTTTTTTCTAGAAAGTCAGTCTAAGACACCGAAAACTTAAAAAATAAAAGCGTACAACTGCTTGCGACTGCTTAAAAAAATTACCAGCACCTCTCAAAAGTATTTTTTCGTTACGCAATATAAATTATAATTGTTCATTATCTTGACATGAAAATTAACACGAAAAAAGAAGAAAAAACAAAATGGAAAACTTGATGAAAGTTAATTAAGTTGTAAGCATTGTAAACATTGAGTAATTGCATTTTGTCGAGCAGAATGGCAGAATGAACGGCAGGAGTGTTAACGAAGATCGAATATTGCCGAAAACGCGTTGCAGCGCCGAAAATCCTGCGAGTGCATCGCATCATCCGTCGTATTCCGGGAAGCGGCGGCACGATGCGATGCTCTCGCGCCTGCCATCCTCGCCGACGTCCACCGCGTGTGTGCCGGGCAGCGATCGACGGCGGCCGCGGCATTCCTGCAGCGACTTCTTCTCCGTCACCCTCCGGGCGCGCCAAATGAGCGTGGGGCCCACCACCACACACAAACACCTACATCCACACACACACACACACACAAACACACACACACACACACACACGAGTGTCCCCCGCTCGCGCCCGGGGAGTATTTAAACTGGCGGCGCGCCGCTCCGCATGAGTTCACTGCCGGCCGCGCATCTGCGGCCTGTCTGTCTGGTCTTATTCGCGAACCCGGGGCCCCGTCGTCCTGCGTTTGCCTCTGTGCGCGTGTACAAATCTGTGTGCAGCTCCTCGTAGTGTGAGGGTGTGCGTATGTGCGCCTCTCTTTATTGGTGTGCGTATCGATGTGTAGCCGTAGTAGACGCGAGTGTGTTGCATTCGACACCCGCCGCCACACGCCACATACACACGCATCGCGGTTAGGCTAACATAAGCGTACTTACCGACCACCACCACCACACACTCTCGCTGCCTTCGTGTACTACAGACTCTTGTGTATATATACGAGTGCGCATCGACGCAGGCGAGCGCACTCACACACCGCGCGCCGTCCGTGCGACTTCACGAATCCGGCGCGCGCTTCCCGTTCTTCTTCGGCTGTTGCTGGCTTCTTCTCTTCCCGAGAAGAGGCGCGACCGGCAGAGCTCCGGTGCCATCGACGAGCAGCAGCCGCGCGCAGTTTCGTGCCGCACGCTTCGAGGTGAAGAAGAAGCTGCCCACGACGCAACTTCGCCCGCAATTGCTAACAATTTTACTTTTGCATATCTACACCCTCAAGTGTGCATCATAAAACTAATTCCAAACCAATTTTTAAGGACTCTTAAATTATTAAGTGTACTCAAATCCTGCGCACGCTTTATATCAAGGAACACAATTTTTGGATAGTTTGGTAAGTTTATAACTTTACACGTTACAACTTTTTGAAAAGTTTTTTGCAACTTTGTTTCTTTAATCTCCGGAACAGCTTTTAACAGCTTTTAAAAAGTTTTAAATAAAATCTTGAGTTATTATTAAAAACACGGCTAAAATTATTTAAAATATATATTATACAAAATTATAAATATTTAAAGAGATTTTATACTCATTAAAAGTCTGCAGCTTTTTAATGAAAAGGACGCAAAAATTAAAAATATATAATAATAAAGATACTTAAGCTAGTTAAGAAAACTTAATTTTATTTATATTTTAAATAATACTAAATGATTTCAAAGAAGTTTTGAAAAGTTTGTACTGAAAAAATACCTGAATAAATTCAACAAATTAAAAGATCAAATTAAAATTAGTTAAATTGTGTATGAAAATGTTTAAAGATAATTCTTAGACATCAATTCATATTAAAATATTTAAGTATAAATATTTGCAACAATTTTAATGGCTTTTAAATTTGTTCCTTCTCGAAAACACAATTCATAAATTTACAATTCATATAAAATAAGTTGCAATATAATTGTAAATATAAATATTGTAAATTGTAAATATAACAGTTTACCAAATATTATTAAACAAGTTTAGTTTAGTTTTTATTTGAGAAATATTGAATTTATTGTTCACCAAGTTCTCTATATACCTAAACACCAATTAAACACCTGTAACCATGTGTTTACTTAAGAAAAGTAAACGTAAATTCCGACATTTTATATACATTAAAATAGTGTTGGTCCTATTTTAAATGTTTTAAAAGAATACATATTTCGAAGCATTATAAGGTTTCAAACAACATCTTGAAATTTTTCAATTAACTTTGAAGTTTTAATGCATTTCTATTCCTTGGTGTTTCGTTTAGCGCATTGAAAATATAATCTTCAAAAAATTGTCTCCATGTTTAAATTTAGAAAAAAATCAACATAATCAGAACATGAAGATAAAGGAAAATCATTTAGCAACCTTTAGATTTGTCATGAAAAGAGAAATATCAAAATTAAATGTTTAAACATAATCTGCACTTGCATTTATATACAATTAAATAGGTTATGAAGACTTGGCAAGGTTCTAAAGGTAGATTTTTTCCAAGTTGCTACACTTAAATCTTTAAAAAAAGTATTTTGTGTGTTTGAAAAGTGAACATTTTAAATTTCATGCAAATTTAAAAGTTAATAAAAGCAAAACTTGAAAAAACGAGTATAATCTTTATAAACCCTTGTTAAGAGTCGTATATACTTTAAAAACTAATAAGAAAGGATTAGAAACGTTCCTCGGAAGTTTACCAGGTGTTAGAACTATTTATTGCCGAGTTTCCTACGTTGAAGGGCCGAAAATGAATGGTTGGTAGCACCGAGAATTTCGGGGGTCTTCAAACAGCCGGTATTTCACCGCGTGTTAAATTCACCTAGCCGTAGTTAGATTCCAGTGTGCGGTTGTAAAAAAGCTAAGTTAAGGAGGCTTAAGTAAACTGAGCCCTGCGCCCGCGCGACTTCTTTTCGGGCGCGCTGCATCGTCGCTTTCGAATGTTTGCCAATGTACTTTGCATCCCCATGCGAGAAACGCGCGCGCTGTTCCCACGTTCCGGCCGGCAGAAAAATGCGCGACGAAGTCGTCTTCCGTTTGCTCTCTTGCGCGTCCTCGTCGTCGTTTTCATTAGCTAGCGCTAGCTTATGGGGGCTATGGAAAATTACCCCCCGAACGCGAGAGACGACGCACACGCATTGTCATTACTGCTCGCCAATATTTTACTCGTCTTGCATGTGCCACGGCCGCGCGAGATGAGAGCACCGCGGCAAAAAGAAGAACAACAGCGCAAATGAAAAGCGAAAAACGCCGCGGCAATAAAACGCAGCCAGACGTGTAAAAGTAAGTTTAACTTCGCCGCGAACGGCGCAAAAAGCTTACTGAAAATGTGCTTTCAACTTATTCCGTGCAATTTTATACAACTTTTACACATATTAAATTAGTTTGCGTATTTATTTAAGTGTCTCTCAAGACCTTCTACGCTGCTCTAAGTGCATTTTAAGCTTCTTTGAGGTCCATTTTGACACAAAGTCTAAGTTTCTTTCATTCCTTACGTTTAATAAAAACGACATTTTGAAATTTAAACGTTTATGAGTTATTTAAGTTTTTTTAAATTAAATCATGATAAAATTATTAATGCATTCTGACAATATTTCAGGTTATAAATATCTCTGTGCGCTTTTTCTATGTTTCTTTCGATCATTTAAACTTTTTAAATGTTATTTTAATATAAAAATTGCCTCAATGTTTTAGTTAGATGGATATTTAATAGTTTAGAGACGAGATGTGCCTCCTGCGACCTGCCGATCATATTTCTGCGGCTTGCGAAGCATTCTAGAATCATGGGGGAGCCCTCATTTGAGAATTTGGGACCTCTAATCCAGAGGCCCGGCAAAAGAAGGGATTTTTACAAGATCGATCATAAAAAATGTACTCACACCTGGTTTAGAATATTATATTGTTTCAATCATTATTTCGACAGTATATTTCAGTTTATTACAATGTACACCCTGAAATTGGATTTTTTTTAGTTAAAATATTCGAGTTTCCATCAAATATAACTTTATTTATACTTAATTTTCGGGCTATATTTCAAATTATAACTGCTTTCCTATGTTTAGATGTGGTTTTATATGTTTAACACTGTTTACTTATGTTTTACATTGTTTTCATGCGTTTATCACTGCTTTCGTAAGTTTATAAAAGTTTCCTTCAATCCTTAAACAATCTATAGTTGTGTCGTCACACAAAAGAAGTCTCCAGCTTCATATTTCTCTGCTTTTGAGAATTTGACTCACTTTTCTCGAAAAGTATATAGTTTGAAACATTTGTATATTATTATAATAACACACTCTTATCTCATTATTTAAAATTATAAGATTTTATAAATTTAAGTTTAAGTGCCAAACGGTGAAAATTCCCATATATTTTAAGTTTTTCATGTCATCTAAATAACTTACAGAAAATATTTTTGAGAATTCTAAGACTTCAGACAACATTTGAATAATTTTCAATAAAATGTCAAGTTTTAATTCTTTTTATTCACGTCTTTAATTATTTTTAATGTCATTCTAGACTTTTATAACTTTTTAAGGAATTTTTGAATGTTTTACAAGTGTCTAAAAGTCCATTTCGCAATTGTCCGGAAAAGAAAGTTTAAATTTTCCTGACTTTTAATAATATAGTACACATATTTCTTAAAATGTAACGGAAAACTGTATAAATCGACAGAATACTTTAAAAAATGTCGAAGTTACATCAGAAACACTTTTTTACAATCAATAAAGGTAGGATTACAAATTAAATTAGCATAAGTTTTTCTAAGGTTTCTTCACTTATCTATCAATATTTGACAAAAGTTTAAAATTCCAAATAAATTTTAGACAATTTCTAAATTATAAACCCTTCAAAATTACCCCAAATTACTTTTCTTCGGTAAGTACTTCAAAATATAAAAATTTCAGTGATTAACATTTTTAAATTAACGAAAGGTTTATAAAAGTAAATAAGTATTACATAGTTAAACTCAAATAACAAAAGTTCAAGAAGAAAATTTATCTATTCAAATATATTCCAAATGCGTGTGACTTACAGTCGAAAAAAAAGTAAGGCAACATTTGTTGAAACATTTTAATACGCAATGTGACACGAAATCATCGGGAACACGTTCTGCGCCGGTTTTGCTTGAACTTGGTGACTTGAATAAGCGGCATCAGACGTAACCTTAAGTCGCACTTAAGTTACGCTTCGTGCATGAATGTGTTCTTAATTTAGGTACGCGCAACGCGTTCGGAAACTCTTTCAAGTTTTCGGACCGCGCACTGACCTACACTAAAAAGAGCCGGGGCCCAGGCCACCGACTAACTTACACAAAAACGCGACAAAAACGACGTGAAACGAAAGGTGGCCCAGCCCGATGAGGATATACCGTTTTGATATGGTAATTTTTCGGTTATAGCTCCACAAGTTCTGGTTTTTTTTTCCTTTCTTATTTTTCCTCCAACAAACAAAAAGTGCATTTTGCAATGTGACTCATCACCGACGATATTGTTATGTTTTTATTCACTCAACGATTGTCCGGTAATTAATTAGCGTAATTAAGTCAGGCTCGTGGTAGGGAAGTCCGGTTGGCGGTTGAATGAAGTGCGAAGTTGCTAGAAACATTTAATAACGCGCAACGTGTTAATCATTCGCGTTAACATGGATATTTGTGGTTATTTATAGTTTGAGAGCGTTTTGTACATGCGGATTGACTTAATCTGTATAGTTGGTGAATAATTATGTCTTGCGCATCCCAGAAATAATGTAAGCATCTTTTGTTTCGTGTATGGAGGTCGTTAATATCTGTTTTAAGTGTAAAATAATTATCGCTTACCTTTGCCTCTTTCGCACAACATGGATATTAATATGTTAATGCCAATGCCATCCTCGAAGCGTAATCCACGAATATAATTCCCGGTTAATAATAAAAAAAGAGACGAAAATAATTAAATGTAATAAGAACTACAAGTAATTAAAGTATTTTATTCCGACGTGTACATCGAGAAATCCATGTGGCTTGTGTAATGGGTAATAAAATCGTATCAAACTGTAAAGGAGGAAAAAATTAAGTGACTTAACTTTTAAAGCGAGTTAATGAAAAGGATGGGCAAGGGCAAACACATTCAAAGTTGAAGAACGAGATATAAAGCACAGGAAGATAAAAAAAAACATCTGTTGGTAACATAAGTTACTTTTATCATTAAAAGAAGGAGTGGAAATAAAAAGTTCAACTTTTTCTAGGTTTTATATACATTAAAACAGCTTTTCTTCTTACTTTAAATGTTTTAAAGTATACATATTTCAGAGAATTGTAACTTTTAAAAAGAATTTTTAATTGCTAAAAATTAATTAAAAAATAACTGCTTTAATATTACAAGCTTTACAAGTAGAAGTACATTTTTCAATTATATATCCTTAAATAATGATTACTTTAAATTTTCAAAACTTTTAATATTGTGGAACACATTTTTCGAAAAATAACAGAAATCAGTATACATCGGCAGGGAATTAAATAAATCACGTGGTTACATCGGTAACACTTTGTTATAACCATGAAACCATTGAAGATGTGATTACAAAGAAACTTTTACCTTTACAGCATTCTATACACAATTAAATCAGTTCTGAAGACTATCCAAGCTTTGAAGGGCACATTTTTCATTTATCTACACTTAAATATCGCCAGAAAGTTTAAATTTTCCTGACTTTTAATAATGTTGTATACATATTTCGTAAAATATAACAGGAAACAGAATAAAACGACAGAGTAATTACAGAGTAATTTTAACTTTACCACATTTTATACACAGTAAGTTAGTCCTGAAGACTTTGCAAGCTTGGAAAAATACATTTTCCAATTTTCTATCCTTATATATTGTCAGAATGTTTAAATTTTCATTACTTTGGCTAATGTAGTCTAATATTTCGAAAAATTTAACAGAAAACAGGATAAATCAACAGGGTACTAAAAAAATCATGTGGTAACATAGGTAACACTGTTATAACCAATAAAGATGGGTTTACAAAGAATATTTTGATCTTTCAACATTTTATACACAATAAAATTTTTTTTGGGATATTGCAAGCTTGAAAAAGCATATTTTTCATTATTCTTCTCGTAATAACGTTTAAAATCGTATAATTTCACAATTAATACTTTTAAAAAGTAAATATTTCGAGGCATATAACATAAAGAACATAAAAAATCGATGAGAAATAGAGAAAAAAAAAGCATTTACTAACATTGGCAAACTCTGTAATATTACCATTAAAGATATTACAAAGAAAAATAATGTAAATACTTAAGTTTTTTTTTATGTAGGTATATTATTTGCTCTTATGGTTTAACACTTGGTTTAACAGAAAAAAAATATATATATGAAGACAAGATGGATGTTAGTGTATTCATGCGTCGCGTAATTATGCGCAAAATGATAAAATACCCATCATTAACCGTGACCAAATTGTTAACGAACGCAACACATAAGCACCACAGACAGTCGCGAAAGATGTAATGACGTCCTATTTCTATTCATTTATTTGCGCTGCGTATGCTGCGAGAAGAATGATGTAAAGTGGCGGCATATTTGCGACGTTCGACGCGCTGCCGAAAAGCATCAAATAAACGGCCCGGTAAAGCGATCGGTAAAGATGTGCAAATTTTCTACGTGCGATTTTGCGTTTGCATCGTCGATGTCGCCGCTCGCGCCACAGCACTGTACCTTCGTTTTTACGCCGGTTTTATTATAATGATTGCTATTCGCAGTTTTAGCACCATAGCCACCGATAGTCGCTGCAGCAGCAGCAGGGGCAGCAGGCCCGTATGCGCAAATGACTAGGAATAAAAACAAAAACCCGCCGCGGCGGAATGGCAATCGATACGCGGACGAGTTTTATTGGCCATGTCTTCTGCCATGCAGCGAATATTTCTTTGCAATGTACGACGTAGTTGTACATTGCGAGGACTGGCAGGTTGTATAGAAAAATATCGCTTATCCTTATCGCGCTAATTTCACGTTTAATTTCTGCTCGACGCCGTTTTAATGTTAAGATTAGTCTTGGCGTGATGATATTTAGTTTGAATATTTAAGAGATTAGCTTAGGTAATGGGTTACGAATTTCATTGATTTTATATAAATAAGCTACGTACACAAAAGCACCCAAAAAAACACAATTTGTTGCCCTGCCATTATTGTGGACCAAGTGGCAATAAGATATCGTAAACTTTTTGAAATTCAACATCCTAGCACGGGGTGTTGTAAGCCTGAAATTAAATATTTATTTTAAGTCAGTGCACTAAATGAATAACATTTTATGAGGGTTTTGTATGAGGATACATGAAAGGAAAGTGAACTGGGGAATTTCAGCGGTCACTTTGCCGGCTTCTGGATACGTAGCCAATAGAAGAAACAACAATATATTTAAGGCGTCGTTCACACCGGCGACTTCGGCTATGGGCTTCTATGCCTACCCTTGTCTAACGAATGAAGTTGAAAAGAGATGATTAATGCTGCCAGTTTGTTCAAAGCCGAGATAATTAAACTGCTGCACAAACTTTACAAACGTTGTGGAGATAACGAACCTTCCTAACGAAAATTAGGTAAGATGATATGGAGAAAAAAAGAAAACCGATCTGAACATGCGTAGAAGTCATGAATCCATCAAAGGTATAGACGAGGGGGTACCAAAGCCGACGGGTGGGTGCCACCGAAATGCGAAGCCGAAGCACACTCGCTGTGTGAATGCATCGGGCCTCGAAATTCGAAGCTCGACGAAGCGAGGTGAGGCGACGCCGCCGGTGTGACAGTCCCCTAAGGTAGTTTCCTTGTCCTCCTTATGTGACTATAGGTGGACGCTTCATGCTCGGCTATGCAAGCCCCCAAAAACACCCTGCATCCTGGGGGCGCTAAGAGTTATGGAATTATAGCTTGTGGCTCTAAGTTAATCAGAAAATGTTATTTATACGTTTCGAACGCCAAAGATAAGCTACTATTTGGTAGGAATCTTGTAAGGATGCTAGTTTTTAATTTATATCAATATAATTGTTTTCGAAAATCGTTAAACCTTGTCAAAAACATGATGATGGCTAAGCGTTGAAAATTTACGAACAAAAGAGTATGATCAGAAAAAAACAGATGATGACATTGTTAACACTTTGATATTATCAATAAAGGCAAAAATACAAAGAAAAAACATGATAGCTACTGCAATTAGCGATATAAAATAACGCTCATCGTTAAAGAGCTAATTTCGCGTTTAATTTATGCTCGAAGCGATGTTAAAGTTGGCGAGATGACTTTTACTTTTAACATCTTAGGGCTTAAGCTATAACACTGCTTCTTCAATGATCCAGAATGAGTTAGCTACTACGCGTTTAACCACGCTTCAGTACATCGCGCATGCGTAATAGCGTGCTTGACGAAACCTTTAGCCTCTTTTATCTTCATCGTTATCGGAAAAACAAAGGATTGCTTCTCAGTAGGCGCACAAAAAAAGGCGATGCTGCCTGGAATGACATAAGCGTTAAAATCTTGTTGGTTGTTGCTGGTTGCGAAATGGCGTTGTGATTATACACGCAAGAAATATGATGGTATTGACGGGTAATTACGAGCATTCCGATTGGCGCGAAACCAGCGCCGCTTCATCAAGCATCACACCAACGTTCCTGCCTCGTGTCATTAGCGACACAATTTTTATAAGGTAATTACATCAAGGTTCCGCGATTCACGAATCGGCGAATACATCAGTTCAAACGCAAATTCGAGTACGAATCGTCGATCTTTATGAAACTTTAACCTTGCCAGAAAAAAAACACATCGAAAAACATTGTGTGTTAGAAATGTATTCCGCCGAAAACGTAATCACTTTATTTGACTCGTTATTTTTAGTGTGGAAGAAAAAAATGTCCTTAAACAAACAGCAATACAACCAGTATATATTGAAGTAATCGGTAATTAAATGCATGTTTTCAATTACGCAATTTTTCTTATTACTCACTCTCCTTCCCAATCAATCTCCGACGTAAGCGCTCGACGTATGCTTATAAAACGTATAAAATTCAATGCTGTCGGCGTATCGACGTTCGCTAATTGCACACATGTGGCGAAAAGCGGTTGCACGGCTGGCGAAAAGGAGCCGGTGCCGGTGGCGGCGGATGCACCAGGTACAGAGGTGTCATTGACATTGATAATCAATACACCTGAAAGCAGCGCGAGATAAAAATAGATGCGTTTGTGATGTAATATTGCATCTTGCCGCTAAGTTGCGACGAGCGAGAACCGTGAGAGAGCGCGTGTGTGTCGGTCGCGAGATTATCTGCATGTGAAACTGTAAAGCAAACAAGTTTCGCCCGGTATGCATGCGCATTGTTCGCCGGTTCGTGGCCAAGAATGGTGAGGAAAAATGAAAACGAAAATAAAACGCCACCGAAACGCAATGAACTCAATCCACACAAACGCAATCAGCCAAGCGCAAATCACACATGCTAGATTGCTGGATGTGTTTATTTCGAACCGACGAGAAGAAGAAGGCTTTATCCGAAATTCGACAATCATTACATTTAATAAATAGGCGAATAAAAAGACGTTTTGCCAACGCACATACCACGCGATGTGTATTTCCTTGTTGGTTAAGTGCCTCTTTCGTAACATACGTTCAATGCCTCAATGTTGTTATAAGAATTAGCTTTTATTTTTTTGAAGAAACACGGAATTAAACTTTACACGACCGCGAACCTATGGAATTTCATTGTTTCATTTTTGTATGAATACACATTCATAAATAAAATCATATTTTAATGGAGTGCTTTTGTAATTTGATAAAGTATGGTTATTGATCTTTATAGTTGTATAAACCTCAAATATTTTTATAATTTGGTTCAATTATTTTGAATTATACGCTAATAAACCGTACATGTCAAGTTAGGAACTATACATATACTAAAACTATATATACTAATAGCTTCAACAACATTTTAAAGACTTTTCCTGTTTTTGCGTTAAAATTTTACACTTTTAAGTGAAATTTGAGGAAGTGGATTCAGTTATTAATATTAAAATTCATATAACAATAAAATACTTTTATAATTATCACGAATAACAAGCATTTCAACATTCAATTGCTTTAAAATAGATTAATACAACAATTTAAAGATTTTTTTTTTGTTTTGTGTTAAAAAATGCACTTTTAAGATGAATTTTAACCACTTTAAAGTCACATAATCATGAAATATATTAATAATGATATTAAAATAAACACCAATAAACATAAAAGTATATGAAAGGCACAGATTAATATGTTTCATGACATTTTAAAAACGTTTTTCCTTCTTTCATATTAAATTGTTGTACATCTGATTGAAATTTGAGGAAGTATACTCAGTAATTGATATTAAAATTCGTAAAACCAAAATTTAAAAAAAAATTCATTAATAACCAGCTCATAAACATGGAATTAAATTCATCTTAAAATTCACACAAACCCTAAATAATTATATCAAACCCTAATAATTCTGCATTATTTGAAAGCAGCTTTTCTTTCTTTGCATTAAAAATATCAGGTAAATTTCAACAAAAATGAGTCAGTTATTCATCTTAAGTTTCACACAAATCTCAAATATTTGCTTAAATTACACTCTAATATTCATAAAATTACAAAAAAAAGAAACACATTAATGTTTTTCGTTAAGATTTTCAACTTTTAAATGAAATCTAAGGACGAGTGCTCAGTTATTCATATTAAAATTCATATAAACGTCAAACAGATCTATTATTAACAAAAATGATAAGTTTATAAACTTGGAATTGCAAGAAAACAGGTATCAATAAGTTCCATTACATTTTAGCTTTTTCAATATTAAAAAATGCCCTTTTAAAGGAAGTGAATTTTTCCCAAAGCTAATAAGTTACTCGTCATAAAATGTACACAAACTCCAAATATTTTCATTGTTATTAATTACTCTCTGGTTGAACAAATAAGTAGACAATTGGTGCCTATTAGATTACTCTGAAATTTAATGAATTATTTAAAGTTATTGCTGCTCATTCTCCTATTCAACATGAGATAAATACTAAAAACATGAATGCAATAAGTGAATGTGCAAATAGATCGTCGAATTGAAGTGATTTTCATTCGTTTGGCATTGTTGCACCTTGTTCGGTGTTCAGTTGGGATGGCTTCTTCGAACCGCCGGCGATTTCCACGTGCATAACAAAGTCCTAAAAGTCAACGTTCGCTTACTCCTCGCTCGTTCAAAGTCTCAGCTGTTTGCTTGCAGCCTCAGCACGGCAGTGCATCGGTCACCCAGTAGTATTGACCATTGGTCGTCCATAACTACCATCCCAGCAAGAGAATCCCACTCGTAATCGTCGAAATTACCCATACAAGTCTCGGAAAATCGATCTATTGCCTATGCCTACCCATCATCAGCATAAATTGCTCACAATTTTTGTCCATAATTTTATAGCTGCGTGTACGCAGCGCAGTGCAGCGAAACCACCGTTGTCTTGTTTGATGACCACGCCGCCGCCGCCGAATGCACTGCAGAAGAGAAGAGATGCTGTGTATCTCCTCTCCGGTGCGCCGGCCAGAGCGTATAGGTTTGTTTGTCAAATAAAAACGTTTTTAAATCCAGCCGCGGCCGCGATGAATGATGCGTGGCAGATAATAAGTAACAGTAAATGCAATGCGAGTGCATATTACGACACGAGTGCATTAGAATGCGGCAGGTTTTCGAAATTAGCGTGTGCCGCGAAACGATGAGTCAAAACCACACGAAGCCGTCAAATGGGGAAAAAATGTCGAATCCTCGATCGTCCTGCGGTGGTTTAAGTGCCATGGGATGAGCTGGCACTGGCACACATGTGGCAATATCATCTCGCACACACACACACACATACTCACGCAGCGTATTTGGTCACTAACGGTATTGGTCGGCCGCGCTATTTGATCAGTGGAGTCATGCCGTGAGAGGACAAACTGTTGCAGAAAGACCCACAAACAAATTCATCTTAAACAATGAGCTAGCTCTCAATGTTAACCTTTGGAAATACCGAACATGCTCAGATCGAGAGGTTTTATTCGGTTTTTGACGTCAATTTCTTTCTTGGGATGGTGAAATTTAGCTGACTCATAATATGTATCATAATCTGCATGGTAAAGTACATTTCGCAAATTGGATTAAGGAAATAGTAGTTCAGGGTCGAATTGAAGTTATTTTCGTATATTTAGCAATGTTTCAGGTAATAATATAAATAAAATAACATAAATAGATAAATAGAAATAAATAGATAATAGTGATCTACAACATGTTAAAGAAGTATTACGTCTTTGATATTCAAATTTCCAGGAATTCCACTTGTATATTTGTAAAGACATTCATGTATTAATGTTAATCAATCCCATTGAGTGATTTAGAATCAGTTTATACAGGTGAATTTCAAAATTGACATCTTTAATCTTGTTTACACATGTTTAATCATATTAATATGCTGATAAAAGACGACTTGAAAATATTTTCATTCATTTAATATTGCTTCCGGTGGAATTTCCCGATTATTGTCAGTTATGCACGATTAAATCTATAAAACTACTACTAATTCAACTTCTAAATATTAAATAGTAATCTACATCATTTAAAGAAGTTTTACGTCTTTGAAGTTAACATTTCTATCTCTTGTATATTTGTAAAAACATTCATATATTGTTGGTTTCCATATTTTTAATGTTGTTTACTTTTAATAAACAATTAGCAGCTACTAAAACACGAATTGAAAATATTTTCATTCGTATGGCATTGCTTCAGGAGGAATTTCTCGATTATTGTCAGTTTTTCATATTTAATTCCATAAAATTATGGAAAATTTCAATAATTTTATCAGCGAACACAACTTTTAAATACTAAATAGTGTTCTACATACTTTTAAAGGCGTTTGATATCTTTAAAATTCAAATTTTCTTTCATTTCGTCTTGATTATTTGTAAAAACATTCGTGAATTTCTAATTTTCGATGTTTTTAAATGGTTTAGCTTCGAATTTTCATTTATTTGACATTTCAGATGTAATTTCATAAAATCTTTAGTTATTGCTATTTGAATTCATGAAACGATCGTACATTTCTATAATTGTCTTAATTCTGTAACCATGTAATGTTTTTCCGCTTTAAATAACAATTTCCAGACAATTACTTTCAAATATAGTAGAATATACACTGTATACTCATTCGCTTTGACTTTCTCAGAATTAAAATATACGTGATCAAAGGAAATTTGAAGTTTTATTGATTTACTCGTACATATACAATTTTTTTTCATTTTGTACTTCTTGTTTGCATATTTACATCGAAGTATCGCAATGATTAATTCAACGTAGAGCAAATTATTTTCGTTTATAGTCATGACCGCTTTTCAGCAAGCGTCTGCCGATAATAGTTTTCATGACACCGCCAGTTTCATAGACAGATCGGCAAATGCATCCTTTTATGCTGCCTTCACTCAGCACCTCCATTGCATCAATACCGAAACTGGATTGAGATAAAACGCCCAGATATTATTCAATCCATCCACATTTAACGAATACAATACAAAATAGTTTAAAAGTAAATAATTACTGCATTGCCAAGACATAACAAACCTTTTTAAATACTTGAATGCTTTTTACTGCATAAATTACATAATTGAAAAAAGTACTGCTCATATTTTATTACTTTTTCTTGATATTTCACTAAAAGGTTAATGTAGAAATCCAAAAAAAAAGTTTATTCTATTAAACAGTTTTACGGTACATTAAGTAAAATGTAGCCAAATTAATTTTGTGCGTTGTTGATTAGAAATTGTAAGCGACACATTTTCCCAACTTCTTTTTTTGCTCATACTGACCATGAATGTGTGCACTCATAGCGGAGCTGATTGCGTTTTAATTCGCTTGTTTGTCTTCTTTTTAGCAGCGGTTATTAGTTGGATAAATACGCGAATGATTTATTAATTTTCGCGATTTTATGGTCGTAAACGCGTAAATGTGTTTCATAATCGTCGGAAAGGTGGTTTACATAAAAAAGATGGTTTTCGGTACGCGGATGTATTCGAGGCACGTACCTTTAATATGTAACGTTTATGTAGCTACATGAACTCGAGTTACATATCCAATAATAAATTAATGTATGTGTACGCGCGTAGTAAACGAAAACGTGTGGGTTGAGGAGCGCAGCACGAGTTGAACAGTACTGAATGAACCTACGGAAAGTGAAAACCATATTTATTTTTAAAATTTCACCTATGTGTTAATAAAAAGTTAAACATTACTTACAATTGAATTGAAATTAGTTAAACAAAAAAAAAACAAAAATTCTTAAAGAACTGAAGAAACTTGATAAACACTACTTAAATAAATTGTAAATTATTATATTTATTTTATTAAAACCTCCTTAGAGATTTAGGAAGGCTGAGAAGACTAAATCTAGGTTGTAACAAGTTGTAAATTTATCTTGTTGACATTCGTAGGACGAAATAACATCCTGCCAGAAGTAATCGACAAGAGTCGATGATTATATAAGTTAAGCTTCCTTCTCGAACATCCACTCAATTAAATTCGTCGCCGTTCGAAATTTCGCTCGCGGATATCGTCGTATATCATCTGGTAAATTGTATCAATGAACCTCCTACGCTCCTACACTACACGCATTGTCAGCAGGAACGAGATTATGACGTTGAAATTTATGCAACAGTCGATAAATGCCGTAAATGCCTCACAGCAACGCAAGGCAATGAGTAAATCGCGGCGATTCATAAGTCTCCACGCGGAATTACACCGGTGCGGTTTTTGTTTCGTTTGCTCATTCACAGAAAGCACTCGTTCGCGCGTTGGAAATTAATTATTCATGTCGCCTGTCGCTCGCCTTCGATAACAGCACGCATGCTGAGCATTCCTGCGTTCATGTCTTGTATTACAAATTATGACACACGCGAAAAACACGGCAATTGGTCTCACAGTTGTTCGGACTGCATACGCGCCAAAATGTATGTAGTGGCGCCGATCGCAAGACTAATTAATGCCTCTCAACGTGGTACATACCGTTTTCGATGCGTGTGTTTGGTTAAACTGATTTCGTTTCCATGATTTGCAAATTGAAGACAAGAAACGGTTGGGAGGAACTACCTCAGTTTAATTATCATCTGTTTCAGGAGTATTTTTAAGCTTTGGTGATCACTCTGACGATGATTTTGTTAGGTTAAAGATGATAATATTTATTATGTTGTTAAATATTGGCATCGACAAATTAAATTTTGGTTGTGATATCATCAAAATATGACAACGAAAACAGGAAAAGATGAGTCTAAAACTCGAAGGTCATATTAAAAAATAGTAGTGTCAAAGAACTTTGTCCGTTATTTAATTATCTCAGAAACGAAAGTCGCTAGCATGAAACGATTTGCTTTGATCTCGATTCTCGCAAGTCATCCCCAAAGATTGTTTGAATGATCACAGGATGTCATTGCCTCCTCGGACATATTCGAGCTTTCCTTACCGATTTTCTGAGCGTTAATATATGCTCATTGCCATGGGCGAAGATGAAATAAATCGCATCGCAAATCTGAAGTTGTTCGAGCGCGTTATGCGAAATATTCGCACATTACCGTTACAAGCAAGCATAGATTATACATATTTATGCGCATTTAATAGAAATGTTATTGCATTTCTAATAAATATCTACATTATTACGCTGTAGCCGTTGCGTTTGGCCGGTGTATAAATATTTATGTAATCGTTCGGCAATAAATAAAGGCGCTTCGCATTCGTGATATTTCATTGCAATGTCGCCTGTCAATGTCTTCGGCGCATGCATTACTTATCGCTTATGGGCCGAGCAGCGATAACGTCCCTGTCGCCTGCCTCCCTGCCCGTTTGGCTGCCGTAAATTCCCCAGTTTGCAATCCCGGCGATTTTTGCGTTTTGATTTATTTATTTCTGGCGAACGAATGCCGAAAGGCCGCTGGTTTCGTGCCTTTAATTATTTATATATGTAATCGACGGATGCACGTTTGCAGCGGGCCGTCGATCAAAAACTCTGCGCCTGATGAAAATTAACTTGCAAATTGCACCACGGCGCGGAATCCTCGCCCGTTCGGCGAAAATCGAAACTATGCGTGGATTTATTCCATGCGGAGGTTATAGTTTCGTAGCTTGTTTCGTAGGCTACGGCTTGTCCTTGCATTTCAGGCCTGTGTTACTAATTCCCCTTTTTTTGCTCTGTTGCAGAACGCGCCATGTCGGCGTGGAGTTCAGGGTCGCGGGCCCTGACGATGGCATTGCTCACAGTCATTCTCATCCTGCCGGCCGTCATCCACACTGGTAAGTTACACGTGAAGAAGCTTCGCTCGCTGGCTGCAGGCCACGGCGATGAATATTGTTAATTCGATCAATTAACACCTGCTTACAAGTGGCTGCCATATATAGTGTACGTGCTACAAACGCCTGCTGTACCAGCTTGGAACGCGCCACTCAGTGCGCACAAAAGTGAACAACACCAAAGAACACCAATTCATTCCAGTAAATTAACAAATTACAGGCCTTAATTTAACTCCGCGTTATCTTATAATAACCACCATTGACATAATGGCAAAACAAAACCGAATTATATTCACCTCTCTGCTATTACGATTTTGTCCCGTCTATTTCTGTGTCTAATTCAAATTCTAACTGTGGCTACTCCTAATAAAGAAACATTGGCACAAAAAATAAGACATACATGCTTCCATGAGCACTAGTTGCTTCTTTAGATATCCCCGGTTTAGAGATAGGAGAAGAGACAACTAACGTTAGTTTCCCATGACTTCAGGTGATGCAATGAATTAAATTACGAATTGAACGAGCAATTGTGTGTGCGTCAGGTTCAAGTTTATCAGCTCGGAATTAAAACAGCTGGTAACAATTCGTCTGATGAGGATGAGGATGAGGAAGAAGAATGGAAAAAACAACGGAATTCATGCATATTAGCTGTTATTCTTTCGAGTCAAGTCATAATTACCCGAATTTACGGTGTAATTATAAGAAATTAATCATGGTTGCTGTGATCTTCGCGGTGAGATTTGTACAAATACGAGTGGGGAACAATAGAGATGAGCGTGTGTGTTATGTGATGTGTTGGTGCAAGTGGTTTTATTCACAGTTCCTCCTCGCTTTTCTTCGGCGCATATGAGCTTAATGTATTCGGCGTGCTTGTTATCGACACATCGGATCGCGTTCACGATTCACATTGTTTCCGAATGCCACCAAACCGAAACAACCGATGCCAAGGCGAGCCAAACGGCGCGCAACAATACGGAAAGTGCGAAGGAGGAAAGACAGATAATTCTACACCTGCTCGAAGGTTATGCGCCGCGTTATTTGGTGCAATTACATAATTGATCGTCTCTTCGGAAATTATAGCCCATTGCTGTTGATACATACAATGACAAACCTTTTTTTGTTAATTTTTGTTTTGCTTTTCAAATTACCGCCTATTTTCGTTGCTGTAAATTGGCAGCATTGAGAGAAGGATTTTAGGCATTTCCTTTTTACCTCAATTACATGAATTATACAAATGAATTCTAATTTTAATGGTGGTGTTGTATTGTAGTTAGTGTAGTTGTCGGTATTTAGTGATTAAGAGTTAATTTTCACCCTGAAATCACGGCCAAAAAATGTGTTAAAATATGTGCGATTGTCGGTGGAAGCACCGCGCATGTTTAATGCTTCGTTCAAACCAAAACGGCAAACGCTATAATCCAAACTTATAATTTAACACCTTAAACAATTGCAAGCGTACATAAAACCCACCACTTTACGATTACGATACGACCATAAGTACGTGTTTTACGGCACATTACTGCTTATATTACAAGCTATTGGGTGTGAGTATGTATGGGATATTTATGCCTGTTGCGATGATCGTCGTGGATGCGCGAATGCGAAAAGATGGCGCGATGGTTGTAAACGACAAGCATTTCGGTGTGCGCATTTTTCCGGCCTGGGCCGAGGGAGATTCGAATGGCTCTGGGTGTCCTGACCGAGGAAGCGGGTCACCACATGTAGGCACATATCTTCTCCCACGCCAGGCCAGGTACGCCCGCCACCGCCGCCGCACGATGACCGGACTCGGCGTTTTGCACACACACACCGCGCCAGCGGGACATTCGCGAATTTTTCGCCCCGAGGATGCGCACCGCGTCGAATACTGCAGGTCGTCGTCGTCGACGTCGCCAACCGCTGTGTCAAGGAACGCGCGGCGCTTAATCTATGCAAAACCGGCAATGTTCATGAATATTTTGCCAGCCTGCAAATTACGATCGAATCGGCCAGCATCGAGGAGACATATTCAGCTGGGTTTGAACCATACCACGAACGCACCACGAAAGAACGCGAAACGTGTAAATGATTGGGTACATCCGCCGACGAGTATCTGTTCTTCTTTGCACCGCACAATAAATATGCAGAAATATATTAAACGTGCGCGATGGTCATCCTGCGGTATGGTGCGTGTTGGACTTGCGCTTATGAAACCGGAGGAGGAACGAATCGTGCGCTTATGTAACATGAATTGTGACCGTTATTCGAATGAAACGACGTTAGTGCAAGTTCACGTTTCGACCGCGGTACGTCCATGAGCAAGTCGCGTGGTTCCTACGACCTGCCCGCAAGATTAGGTTTGGTAGATTCCGAATGCAAAGATAGAAGATCATAAACTGGGCCCCAGAACCAATGTATTTTAGGGACACCATCTTACCATAGCCTAGAGATATGTACGTTTAGGTTTGAAAAGATTGAGCATCGAACCTAGAACCTTAAACTAGTTTTAGGAACATAGTGACAGTAATAAACACAATTATAGGTTTGAAAAATTGCAAATTCACAGACAGAAAATCGATTCGGGACTCCTGGCACCCTTGTACTAGATTATTCCTGGTATATCATGTTAACATAGTCTAAAAACAGCCGTAATTAATCGTAATCTTTAGGCTTGAAAAGATAGAACATTAGACCTGGGGCGCTAAGCACGTGTTTAGAATTGGCAGATTTCGAATTCACAGACAGATCGATTCCGGAACCCATGAATCAGCTTAAGGAACATTATTCTCGGACCGTCATACTTCCGTAGCCAGTAATGAATGCAAGAGTTAGTATGAAAAAGTAAATATGGAACTTGGGACCCTGAACTAGATCCAAAGACATTATTATCGGTAATAAACATCATCAGTAATAAACCCTGATTTTAAATATTACGATGCAAAGAGAGAATGTCACACTCAGGAATAATGGGGTTGACTTAAGGACTTCTTAGGGAAATTATGTTACTAGTCTGCAAGTTTCGAACACTAGTGGATCTATAAGAGTTACCAATTCAAAGCTATTCAAGAAATTCAGGAGACGGCAAAATACCATAGTCTAAAAAAAGCAGTTATAAAAGCAACGTTTGCTTAGTACAAAATCGAACATGAACATAAACTATATCTAAGAACCTTAGTCCCAGTAATAAACGATCACATCAACATAGACTACCACAGGCTGTAATTAAGCATCTATTGATAGTTTAGCCAATTGGTACTCCTTATTCCAACTCCAACCGAGACTGAACAATTTTCTTCCGGTTGGAGTACGAAGATAAACTAGCTTTACCACTTGTTTTTGCATGTTAGTCACCATCAATTTGCTCGCATACCTTGCCTAGAAAGCGGGCGCACCATGCCTCTTCCAACGGATGGCACCTTCTCCGGAGATTCTTTCATGGCGACATGGAGACTCACTTGCGAGATATTAATTCAGCAGCATGTGTGTGCAGAACGGTCATCGAACTAGTTGCGAAATGTACGCGTGTGTGGCTGCGTGTTTCAGGTTCACGCGCCCAGCCCCGGTCCGGGAATGTGTGCATACAAAGTGCACAAACCGCAACCATGGTAATAAAGACAATCCTGGAGGGTCCAGCGTGACCAATGCGGGGATGAGCGATTTCAATAATTATACACTTCTTGCGAACCTGAGCGCGCCAATCTTTCACATGCACACGCATTCGCTCGCGGGCGTTCTTTTTTCGGAAACCAATGTGAAATTTGCATCGTCTGGCGTGACTCATGTGATATGGGTTTATCGCAACTCACAAGAATGAAGAGAAGTAAAAAAAAAACGAGCGCTGGCTGTCGGCTCGAAAACTGATTATTATGCAAGACGTATGGATGACATGGGCCAAACTCCAGCCCACGTTGCCACTGACCGCTCTTGGTCTAATCTAACTGATTTCAAAAAGTCTGCATATGTTCTGACCTTGGTGTGCCACTGACCTGGTGTGTCCCACGTAATGCGTTTCATTCAGAGTCGAAATTTATGTCATAGTGTCACAAATTTGGATTACATTTATAGGCGAATAACTACGTTATCATAACGTATCTCCATGTTGTCATAGTTGTTCCACCGAAAATGGTTCTAGCGAAATATGTAAAACATACTCACATGTTCTTTTCTATCTTTCTAGCGCCGGTATCAGACCAGCAAAGCGGCGACTTGGAAACCTACTACCCTGGTAACTATAACAAGACAAGTACGAAACTAACTCTTACTAATATTATTCCGTTTCACAATTTTTACTCGTAATAAAATTAAACATATCTAAGCATCAACTATATCTTTAAAACCTTTCTTTGCAATATACATTTGAATAGATATTTTTATGGTAACCTCACAGTATCTGCCGTGATCCGAATCTGGTATTAACGTTACTGCTTTTGTTTCAGTTGCGGACGCAACCGGTTGTTATTATAATTTCCAACACTACGACGAAGGTGATCGGATAATCACAAACGAACCATGCTTGAATTGCACATGCCACAATCGAATGCTGATGTGCTACCTTCGCGTCTGCCCGTTCATCAAAGCAATTGGTGAGGATTGCAAGGTGGAGAAGCGCAACGATCAATGTTGTCCGGTGATTACTTGCCCAGAAGGTATGGGGAAATTAACGCTTTGTCTTGATTGCGTCTTTTATTTCTCGCTTGTGTTTAGTTCCAGTGCAATTGTTGACGTCGACAACCACGGAGTCCTCAGAGGGCAAGCCAGGCTCGACCGATGTTGGCCACCTGGATACGTACGGCTGCTCCATCGACAGATTATTCTATAGCGACGGTGCACGTGTTCCATCGGACCCGAGCAAACCCTGCGAATTGTGCTATTGCATCAGGAACAAGACTGCTTGTGTGATGCAAGAGTGTACCCTGCATATTCAAGGATGCAAACCGATTTACCAGGAGGGTGTCTGTTGTCCTGTTCGATACGATTGTGGTAAGTTCTCTTAACTTGGTTGGTTTTTTAACTTAAGTTGGTTTGGGATAGATTATTGAAGTGCTACATCCGTTTACAGATCATCCTGACGAACCTCCTGCGCTCACATCTACGACCACATCGACCACTGAAGCACCGACCACCACACCTGGTTTGATTTTCACCACAACATTAGAACCTGGTGCTGCTACAGACTGTACCTTCGAAGGTGAACTTTATGCCGATGGTGCTTTGGTGAAGAAAGATATTGCCTGCGAGCACTGCTATTGCATGAAGGGAGATATCGTATGCGCTGTGCAGGAATGTGCTCCAACTCCATTGGACAAGGTCAACTGTACCGCTATGCCACCACGCGAGGGTCAATGTTGTCCGGATACGTATAACTGTGAATATGTGAGCCAAGATGAACTTACAACCGTTGTTTACGAACTTACCACCACTACTGTCCCATCGATTGATACGGATGAGAATGTTATTCCTGAACATGATGAACATACCTTGCCACCAGTGTCCGTTACGGAGGAGCCAAGCCAGACCGAGCACGTCTTTAAGGAAGGTGAGATTCCAGGGACTAGCGAAAGTCCACAACAGCCATCTGAAATTGAGAAGACTGATGTACCTGTTACTGAGAAACTGGAGCCAACTGAAGAACTTACTGAAACGCCCGAGAAGGAATCTGAAGAACACGTACCCGAACATGACGAACATGAGGCTGAAATTCCAGAAGTCAGCACGGAGCATCCTGAAGCTGAACCAGAAACCGAGAAACCAAAGGAACAAGAAGAAGAGAGACCTGTACATATTCCTGGTGAAGGCCTCACAGAGGAGCCAGATCATGAAACCGAAGCTGAAATTCCTTCTGAGGAGGTCACTGAAGACGAAGAACATGTCACGGACGTGGTTGAAACTAAACCCGAGGACGAACACGTATCTGAGCCCGTTGAACACATTACTGGTCCTACTGAATACGTTACTGAGCCTGTTGAGCATGTATCCGAACCTGTGGAGCATATCACTGAGCCTGCCGAGCATGTATCCGAACCTGCAGAGCATATTACTGAAGCTGAAGAGCATGCTACTGAAGGTGAAGTATCTAAACCTACTCAACACGTTACTGAACCTACCGAACATGTTACTGAGCCTGTTGAGCATGTATCCGAACCTGCAGGGCAGGTTACTGAAGGCGAAGAACATGTTACTGAGGGTGAGGTCCATGTAACCGAAGGAAAGGTCCCTGAAGGTGAAGTTACCGAAGCAGCGCCAGCTGAAATTCCTGAGGAACCAGTAACCGAAGGTGAACACATTGCTCCAGAGGTTCCAGCAGTTACTGATGTTGAAGGCCAAGTCACCGAGGAAATTCCTGAAGAACATACTGTTGCTCATATTCTAGGAGAAGAAGAACCAGTTGATGAAGATATTGTACATGTTACAGAAGGTCATAAGCCAGTTGATATTGAGCATATGACTGAAGGCGAAGCCCAGGTCACTGAAGGAGAGGTACAAGTAACTGAGGAAGAGGCTCAAGTAACAGAAGGACAAATTGTTGAAGAACATGTTACTGAAGCCGAAGAACATGTCTCTGAACCACATGTTACTGAAACTGAAGAGCACGTGTCTGAAGCTGTGACTGAAGGCAAGACTCCAGAGGCCGACGAACATGTTACTGAGAGTGAAATTCAAGTCACCGAACATGTTCCTAAAGCTGAGGAAGCTTCTACGGAGGACCAATCACATATCACAGAACCTGCGAAACATATTCTAGAAGATGCGGAACAAGATGTTACGGAAGAAACAGAACATGCAACTGAGAGTAAACCATCTGAGGCTCCAGAGATAATTACGGAAGGTGAGGGTCAAGTTACTGAATCAGCCGAACACGTTCCAGAACAAGAAGAGACAGAAGGAATATTGTCCCAAGTACCAGAACATATTACTGAAACCGAGGAACATATATTATCCGAGGGGCAAATTACTGAAAAACCAGAACACGTCAGTAAACCTGATGAACCGATTACTGAAGCAGAGGAGCAAGTAACGGAAGCACCAGCACATGTACCAGAACCTGAAGTTACTGAAAGAGAAGAATATGTCACTGAAGGAAAGGTTTCCGAAGCACCTGAACACGTGACCGAAGCTGAAGGTCAGGTCACTGAAGCTGAGGGACAAGTCACTGAAGCGGAGGCGCATGCTCCTGATCATGGTGTAATCGAAAGTGAAGAACAAGTGACAGAAGGCAAGGCTCCTCAAGCTCCAGAACACGTAACTGAAGGCGAAGAACACGTTACTGAAACGCCGGAACAAGTTCCAGAACATGTTGTAACCGAAGGAAAGGTTTCTGAAACTCCAGAACTTGTTACTGAAGCTGAGGGTCAAGTCACTGAAGGAGATGATCACGTTACTGAAAAACCTGAGGGTATCCCAGAAGAAACTGTGACTGAAGGCAAGGTGACAGAGGCAGTAGAGCACCTTACTGAGCCTCTGGGACAAGTTACTGAAGGCGAGGAACAAGTCACGGAAGATGAGGGTCAAGTCATCGAAGCTGATGCTCACATTACTGAAACACCAGAGGGTATCCTAGAAGAAGGAGCGACCGATGCTAAGGTAACCGAAGCAGAAGAGCATGACACTGAGTCTATAGAACAAGTTACTGAAGGCGAAGAACGAGTCACGGAAGCTACGGGTCAAGTGACCGAAGGTGATGTTCACGTTACTGTTACACCGGAAAGTATTCCAGAACAAGGTGTGACGGAAGCCAAGGCGACTGAGGCAGATGAACACGTGACTGAGCCTGTTGGACAGGTTACAGAAGCCGAAGAATTAGTCACTGAACCTGAAATGCATGTTACGGAGAGTTCACATGTAACTGAAGGAAAAGTACCAGAAAGTGCTGAGCAAATAACTGAAACAGAAGACCAGGTTACTGAAGGTGAAGCTCACGTACCTATTGAAGAACAAGTGACTGAAGGGGAAGTGCATGCTCCTGAAGAGGAACATGTTACAGAAGGTAAGGTCTCCGAAGCACCGGAACACGTCACAGAGCCTGAGATTCATGTTACTGAAAGTGAAGAACATGTTACGGAACCGGAACTGCATGTCACTGAGGGAACTGCTGAACATGTGACTGAATCCCACGATGAAGTAGCTGAACCCGAGACACATGTTCCCACGGAACCAGAACATGCCACTGAAGAACATATCACTGAAGCTCATATTCCTGAAGAAGATGAACACGTCACTGATGCCCACATTCCTGAAGAAGAGGAACATGTTAGCGAACCACACGCTCCAGAGGAAGGTGAACATGTAACTGAGGCTCATATTCCCGAGGAAGGTGAAGTAACGGAATCACACATTCCAGAAGAAGAGGAACATGTCACAGATGCTCATATTCCAGAGGACGAACATAACGGAGTTCCCGGCGAAGAGGAACACACAGAAGCACACGAGGAAGCGGAACAAGTGACTGAAGGACAGGTTTCAGAGGTCCCCGAGCATATTACTGAAGAACGCGTAACTGCAGTAGACGAACATGTACCAGCGCAAGAACCTGTAACTGATGGGGAATCAATTGAAAAACTAACGGAACCAAATGTACCGGAGCCTTCTATTACTGAAGAACCGACTGAAGGTGAAGAACACGTACCTGCAACTGAAAGTGAAGAACACGTTCTTGTCACGGAAGAAGAACCAATTACTGAAGGACATGTTCCAGTTGAGAAACACACGGAACCCGCTGCGCCAACAAGTGAATCAATTTTACCCGAACAGCCGGCAACTGAAGAAGAGGAGCAAGTGCCAATAACTGAAGGTGAACCAATTACGGAGCATGTTCCCACGGAAACACATCCAGGTGTGGAACATGAAGAACCTGAAACTGAAAGTCCGATTGTAACGAGTGAGCCCGAGAAGGATGAAAAAGAGAAGATCACAGAAGCTCCTGAAGTGCCTAAGGAATCGGCGCCTGTACAGCCCGAAGAACCTGAGACACCGTCAAAGGAAGTTGAACCCACTGAACCGGAACATGATGAACAGGTCACTGAAAGTCATATTACCGCTGAAGAGAAACCAGAAGCTACAACTGCTGCTCATATTCCAACCGAAGAAGAAAAGGTGACCACCCCTGCCGGCGAAAGTGAAGAAGTCGAGACAGAACATATTCCACATGTTACTGAAGTGGTCGAAGTAGAAACTGAAACGTCTGTACCTGAAAAACCCAAGGAGAAGCCTGAAGAAGATGAAACATCAGCAACTGAACCATCTGTTGAACAACCAGAAATGCCAGAACCGAAACCAACAGAAGAACACGTGAAACTGGAAGTGACAGAAGAACCTGAATCTCCTGAGGCAGGAGTTGAGCATGAACCTGTAGAAGGTGAAGAAGAGCCAGTAACAGAACATATGCCAGAAACGACTGAAGAAGGCGAAGCTGAAAAGGAAATTGTCAAACCTGTTGAAAAGGAACCAGTCCTGCCAACTGAAGAAGAAACGGCTGAGGCAACAGAGAAGCCTATTGAAGAGCCAGCCGAAGAAGAGGTACATACAACTGAACCAGAAGTAATGGAAGTGACTGAACACATCACAAAGATGCCCGAATCCGCTGAGCATGTTACAGAACCAGTCGAAACAGTACCTGAAGCTACAGAAAACGTGCCAGAAATTACAACCGAGCACATTAAACCAGAAATAACATCAGAAAAAGAAGAAACAAGTGAACTAACCGTTACAGATAAAACAGTTACAGAGAAACATGAAGTCACTGGTGAACCAGAAATTACTGAAATTCCTCATATTACTGAAGCGGAACCAGAAATTGAACACGAAGGATCTGGTGATATGGAGCCTGAAGTATCTGGAACCACTCCGAAACATATTCCTGAGGCTGGAACGGAAAGTCCTAAAGAGACGACAGAGGGACCAGTTGAAGTCGAAGGAGAGACTGAGGAACAACCAGAAGAGGAAACTGAGTACCCTATTCGCGAACATATTATTCCTGGAGAAGGCAGCTGTCTCGTGGATGGCCAAACTTATGCCAACAATACTAATGTGCCAACAATCAATCATTGTCAAATTTCCTGCAAGTGTATTAGTTCAATCTTGCAATGCGAGAGTGTAACGTGCTCACCAGCTCCATCCAATCTGCAAAACTGTATGCCAGTATATCATGGACCCGACAGTTGTTGTCCGACGTATAGTTGCAGTAAGTATATATAATTTGTTTTAATTTGATGAAAGATTATTTGAAATAATTTAAAGGTGCTCCAGGTACACCGGATATGGAATCTGACAGTCACAAGATGGACGAAGGTACCACAACTTATGAAGAATTATCTACTATCCCCGTCACTTCAGTACCTGAAGTAGAACCTCAAGAAACTTCAAAGCCTGAAGAGGAAACTGATGTATCTGTATCTCCGCCAACTGAAGGACACGAACCAGAGAAACCAGTTGAAACGGCAACGGAGGAAGAGGAAATAAAGAAACCAGAAGAGCCGGTTATTGGAGAAGCTACTACTCCTTTGCCAAGTGAGGGTGGAGCTGCCACACCGGCTCATGAAGAACCAGAGGTTGCAACAACAGAAAAGGAACATAAACCAATAGATGAAACCGCTACCGAAACGGAAGTCACTGCCAAGCCAATAGAAGAAGAGCCCGAAGAGGAGGAGCCTATCTATTACCCTGTTGATGAACATGAAGATCATGGCTTGCCTGTATTCCCTAGTACTGGTGCTCCAAGTGAACCAGCATCTGAAACTCCTGATATGGTTACGGAAAGTAAACCAGAAGAAGCTGCTACACATGTCCCAGAGAAGGAAAGTCCGTCAAGCGAACAACCGGAACCAGCTCAATCTACGGAATCTTATGTCGAACCTTCTACGCATATTTTCAAAGACGAACTTGCTCCGGACGGTATTACTGAAAGAATTGATGTTGCTACACCAATTGATGGATGTGCTGAAGGAGAGATTTGTGAACCGGCTCAACCTGAAATACCAACTGAAACAATTGCTCCATGCCAAGGTGAAGAATGCGAGAGCATTGCTACTCCTGCAGCTCCAGAAGCAGGGGAACACGTTCCAGCCGTGCCATGTGCAGATGGTGAAGAGTGCGAACCTGAACAACCCAGTGAAGTGCCAGTGCCAGTTCAGCCATGCGCTGATGGTGAAGATTGTGAACCAGTGCAACCTGAACATCCAAGTGAAGTACCCGTTTCAGTTCAACCTTGCGCCGATGGCAAGGAATGCGAATCAGTCCATCCCGAGCAACCAAGTGAAGTGCCTGTACCTGTTCAACCCTGTTCTGATGGTGAAGAATGCGAACCAGTTCAACCTGAACAAACAAGTGAAGTACCACTTCCAACCCAACCTTGTGCTGATGGCGACGCATGCGAGCCAAGTGAAATTCCAGCAACTGCTCAAACATGTGTCGATGGAGAAGGATGTGAAGGAGCGCCGCACCCAGAACAACCTAGTGAAGTACCAGTATCTGTTCAACCCTGTGCTGATGGAGAAGAGTGTGAAGCAGCTCATTCAGAACAACCTAGTGAAGTGCCAGTGCCGGTTCAACCTTGTGCTGATGGCCAAGATTGTGAAGCAGTTCATCCAGAACAACCCAGTGAAGTGCCAGTACCCGTTCAACCTTGCGCTGATGGCGAAGAATGTGAGCCTGCTCAACCAAGTGAAATCCCAGCAACTGCTCAACCATGTGCCGACGGTGAAGAGTGCGAAGTTTTGCACCCAGAACAAGCTAGTGAACTACCAGTGCCAGTTCAACCATGTGCTGATGGTGAAGAATGTGAACCTGCTCAATCAAGTGACATCCCAGCTACTGCCCAATCATGTGCTGATGGTGAAGAATGCGAACCAGTGCAACCAGAAAAGCCAAGTGAAGTGCCAGTGTCTGTGCAACCTTGTACAGACGGCGAAGAATGTGAACCAGCACAGCCAGAAGAGTGCAAAGAAGGCGAAGAATGTGCTCCAGTCATCGTTACACCCACCATTCCTGTTTCAGATTGTAAAGAAGGCGGAGATTGTGCTATTGAACCAGAAGTTTCTACTCCAGAACAACCAACAGAGGAATGTAAAGAAGGTGATTGTGGACCAGGTCTCGTCACTGAGGAACCAATCAAACAACACGAAGTGCCACAGTGCGAAGGTGAAACATGCAAGCTGCCAGAGAAAGAAACTGGAGATGAACCAAGTGTAACAGAACCAGTTCTTGAAGAGAAACCTGTAACTGAAGCTGTAGAAGCTGAAACTGAGGCTAGTGAACTTGAAGTTGCTCCAACATCAGCTAAACCTGAAGAAGGCACAGAGACTGAAGTTCCCGAACACGTTTCTGAACCAGAAAAGATTAGTCCGGAAGAAGATCATACCGAAGGTGAACCATTCGAAAGTGAACCAGAAATTGTGAAACCTTCCGATGTGGAAGTACCAGCTACTCCAGTGGCCCCGGAACATGATCAGGTGGAAACTGAAGTGCCAGAAGAACATGTCACGCAGAAAACTGAAGAAATTGAAACAGAAAAGGCAATTGAAGCTGGCACCGGCCAACCTTCAGAACCTCAGCCAACTGAATCTGAACATGTGCAAACTGAGGTGCCCGAAATTGCCAGCGAAGCGCCCAAAACACCGGTTCCAGCGACCAAGGTTCCATACGTTGAACCAGTAGAAATTGAAACTACTGTACGGCCAACAGAAGCAGAGCCAGAAGTCACCAGACCAATCCATGAAGAAGAAGAAACTAAGAAACCTACAACTACTGTTCCAAGTTTGTTACATGAAGTTGAAACTGAACAAGTCGAACCAGAACAACCAACTGAGACGCCTGTTGAGGATGTTAAACCCGAGGCGGCTACAGAAACCGAACCAGAAATTATGCATGTCACAGAAGAAGTTTCACAGGGCACTAGTAAACCCGAAGCTGATGATCATGTCATGGAGACCACTATTATTCCTGAAATCCCAGAAAAAGAAACTGAAACACAACCTGAGAAACCAACTGAAGCACCTGTTGAACCCGAAGAAGGCAAACAAACTGAGGCTATTCCTGAAAAGGGTGAAGAAGAACAGACGGAAGCAACCGTTCCTACCGCACCTGAGATTTCAGAAGAAGAAAAACCAACCGAGATTACACCAGAAGAGGAATCAACAGAAAAGCCACATGAGGAAGAGATTTCAACGGAACATGTCACTGAAGTTGAAACCAAGCCAACTGAAGTTGTATTTAAAGAAGTGGATATTGTCAAACCCACTGAAGAAGGCGAAGAAGTTAGCAAACCCACTGAGGCCGTACCAACGGAAGAAATTCATCCAACTGAAAGTGAACCAGCTGTTTCGGAAGAAGATATTGAAAAGGCTACCGAAGCTGAAACTGTGGAAGAGCATAAACCAACAGAAACAATTGAAGAGGCAAAACCAACAGAAGGTATCGAAGAAAGTAAACCTATTGAATCTGTGGAAGAAGCCCAGCCGACTGAATCCGCAGAAGAAATCAAACCCACAGAAACTGGCGAAGCTGAGAAACCAACAGAGGCCACTGAAGAATCACAACCAACTGAATCTATTGAAGAGGTCAAACCTACTGAAACTGTTGAAGAAGCAAAACCAACAGAAGGCATTGAAGAAGTCAAGCCAACGGAATCCATTGTGGAAGTTGTTAAAGAAACTGAACCCACTGAAGGTATTGAGGAAGTTAAGCCAACTGAACCAGTTGAAGAAACCGAACCAACCGAAAGTGTCGAAGAAGCCAAACCAACGGAATCCACAGAGCCTGCTAAACCAACCGAGGCTTCTGAAGAAGCCAAACCAACAGAATCAGTTGAAGAAGGTGTACCTACAGAATCTATCGAAGAAGCTAAGCCCACAGAACCATTTGAAGAAGTTAAACCATCTGAAACTATTGAAGAAGCTGAACCAACCAAACCAATTGAAGAAGCTGAACCTACTGAAATTGTTGAAGAAGGTAAACCAACCGAACCCAGCAAAGAATATGGGCCTTCAGAGCCAACTGAAGAGGAAAAGCCCACCGATGAAGAAAAAGCCACTGAGCCAACTGAAACAACCGAACATATTCCTGTGGAAGAAACTAAACCGACGGAGGCAGTTGAAGCAGAAACAGATAAGCCCGAACAGGAAGGTATTTTATCGGAAGACGTTGAGGACGAAGAACCCGAACAGCCGGCAACATCCAGACCAATTCCTGGTGAAGATGTCACTGCTCCTGCTCACGAGCTTACTACTGAAGAATACGTTACTGAGGCGGCTAAACCACAACCCGAGGAAGTTGTTACTGTACCTGTTCCTGAAGCTCCCGAAGGTCAAGAAGGTACCGAGGAATCTGTCAAACCAGAAGAGCCCACTACGGTACAATCTGAAAAGGAAACTGAGATACCATACAAAGAACACGATGAAAAACCTGAAGGTACAACAATGCCCAGCGAAGAAGAGAAGATGGAGACTCCTGCACCATCTGTACCAACACATGAAGGTACCACGGAGTCGGAAGAGGAGGAAGAGGAACATACTACACGCATTTCGTTGCCCGAGGATTTCACCACGGCAACGCTGCATGATTTACTCACCAAGTCCACGCCGTTGCCGTTCACCACGACGACGATCTTGCCTAGTCATGAATTGCCAGAGCAGAAGCCCGAAATTCCGGACTACCAAGTGCCTGGCATCGAAGAGGAGGAATACGAAGATGAGGACCAGAGCTCATTTGGGCCGGGTACCTGCCGGTACGGCGGCAAAGTCTACGTGTCCGCGCAGCAAATTCCACGCGACGACCCGTGTGACTTCTGCTTCTGTTTCCGCAGCGACATTATCTGCTTACAGCAGAGCTGCCCGCCACCAATTCCACGCTGTAACGAGGAGCCCATACGTGGCTTCTGTTGTCCACGTTACGAATGCCCCGTGTCGATGGCGACTACTGTCAATATTACCACAACCACCACGACCACAACGACAACTCTACCTCCACACTTCCTGTCGCACGCGTACAAGGGACGCGCGCAACGCAACGGTTGTCTCATACAGGGACAATCATACAAAGTGGGTGAAACCATTCGATCAGCTTCAGGGCCATGCCTTCACTGCGTGTAAGTACCTCCAAATGAGACCACTTAAACTTCTTACAATTAAACCTCTTAAAGCTTTACAGTTAAACCCCTTAAACAGCATTCAACCCCTTTCAACGACGATTGTAACCTGATGTTATCTTGTTATTTTACAGATGCGGTGGTGATGGCCAAATGAAATGTGATCCTAAGGTGTGCAGCCCAGAGCCAATGTTGCGACAGATGATTGCGGCAGCAGCGTCGCGCAGAAGAAGATGAGTTCAACATTAGTTCCACATACGCTAAAAGACAGAAAAGAGAAATTATAAAAAAAGTGAACAAACTTAAGTGTAAACCTTAAACAACAGGAAAACCGAGCAGAGAACCCAGACCACAAATGGAAGTCAACGCAGCACTACTCAGTGCGCAGTGATAGAAAAGACAATTTTATGCAATTCTTTTTCTATATTATCAGCAGATAGACACAAGCGACGCGCGAAACGTCAACGCGGACCTTGGCAAATTAAGTACATAAACTTAAATATTACAAGTAAATACAATGATAAGCATTCTCGGGTGCCAAAATGAACTAAGACTAGGTATTATAAACGTGCCTTCAAATCAGAAAATGAAACAGGATTGTAGATTGACGAACAGAAAGCCGGAAAACAAGCACAAGTAATAAGTCACGTAAACATACATATTACATTTATAATAGAGTAACAGGTTTGTTAAAGAAAACATTTTTAAGAGTAATAGCAATTCCTTCGGTCTTCGTTTTTTATATGAGATAATGTTTTATATTGATTTATTTAATCGGAAAACGATAGATTTTTGTGTGTACGTGTGTATACTATATGCCCAAAACTTGCACGCGCCGTGATTTTATTCGTATACTCTTTTTAACTTCTTAGATATTTGTATTTATATATGTAATCGAAAATTAATACGAACAAAAAATAATTTAAAATGCGTGGAATTCGTACAAAAAAACAGATGAGAAAATTATGAAATATTACATTGATGACTGATAATCTGAACCTTTTTGTAAACTTCGTAGGAAACATCCAATCATACTTATTATTTAACGGTAGCTGTTATTTGTCAATTGTACAAATAAGCAAACAAATTTTTGATGGACGGAAGAAAGCCATTCGATGAAATCCCAGTTTCGGGCTCGTTTATTACTTGAAACTTTTTTGTAACGATTTATATATTATGATATATATATTTTCGTATTGCGTACTCCGAACGCATGTCTAGGTTGTTTGACTAGTAGAAATTTTCTTACATAGTATTTCTTTTTGCTTTTTGTAATGTTTCCTTATATTATAGATATAGTTTATATGATGTAAAATGATCAAATGAATGATGCTGAATTAGGAGTAGTTTATTTAGTCTTATTAGGTTTGTTGTCTTAACAATTTCTACTACTTGAACGCCTAGACTCGATATTCATATTTGTATATTAACGGATGCTCAATATTATATGTTAAATTAGTACATGTAGTATTTATCACTAATTAATAAATTAATAAATAAATAATGTATTTTGTTTACTCGAATATATCCTTTTTCCATTTCCAAAATTGTTTTAACCAATTACAATTTTAAATTTCATTAAGGACTTTACTTTAAATTAAAGTCCTTGACTCCGCTTTGGAGATAGGACAATTTTCGAAAAAATAACGCCAAGGTGCACAGTGGCCAAAAACGACCATTTTACGTTTAGCATTCTTGCTATTTTTCAGGAGTACTTTTTATTAAGATTTTTCCTACTAAATATGAAGCTATGATGATGAAACAAACATCAAAATGATCCCAAACTTTCTCATGGTATCAAACTTATTTCAATCTCTTTACGATAAAACTCCTTTATACTGTTGTCAAAATAAGACGTTTTATGAAAATTTGAATCTGAACTTCAATAGGGGTTTTTCACCCTTATTCGTCAACATGCCACATTTATCAATTTATTCCGCTTTTTTATGTGCTTTAACATGGTATTAATAATTGCGTCGCACGTTTGACCGCTGTGCGGCATTGAAGTAATCTCGATTACTTCATAATCAGTACTTAAATGAAAGTCCCATACATAGTTCCTCCAAAAAGAGTATAAATCTCTCACTTGGAAAGGGAAACAATTGAAATAAAAATTTGGTACAAGGAATCTAATATTGTACTTCATGTATTCACTTTACATTGAATATCCTTATTCAATTTTTAATAAATTTTGTATTTGTGGCACCATCTTTTGAACAATATCAGAACTACTTGAGTACGAGGCAACAAAGATTTCTGTAATTTTCTAAGGTTAAACAAAATTTGTCAACTGAGAAATAGTGGGCCCTAGTGGTACAATTAAATATAATTTAATATATGCCAATATAATACATTACAATTAATTGTATTTCAACATGGTAATTTTCTATTATTTGATGTGTAACTTATAAACTAGAAGAAATTAAATTCGAAATGAACAAAGTGATAGATATAAAGATAACAGAAGATAGATGTTTATTTGCCGAATTTTCAAAGTAAAATGTGTTTGAAGTAAGTAATAATAATAAATAGTTCTCATAAAAGTTGTGTAAAGCGTTAAAAAGCCAGAGCAGATTCAACTTAAATTTAGAGATCTGTTAAATTTAGAAACTGCGCACAACTGCCGGTACACACAATTACATTCGTTAGATACACTTCCTCGTAGGAGGATCTAATACTAAATTATATAATTCTCCATTCTATTGTTATAATTAAAAATGATATCTAAAAATGAATTAGGTGGAAACATATGTATTCATAACTAGCGCTTAATTATTTTCTTTCGTAATTTCAGGGCGAAAATTCAAAGATCAACAGCATCAATTTTCAACAAGCGAATGGACGAAAACGTATATTGCAAGAAACACGTCCAACCAAGCGTTGATGAACTTCGACACAGGCCCAAAACGTACCCGAAGAAAATATGAAACTTATTGGTCGAATTTACCAGACCTGCTCTTGGAAAAAATCTTCTCCTATCTCACAATCCGCGAGCGATTTTATGCAAGTTTGGTATGTCGAACATGGAACCGAGCGTTCTACTTGCCCGATGTGTGGGCGCGTTTTATTCTTGAAGATTCCACACTGACAAGAGCTCGGTTTAATTATTATCAAGGATGGCAAGTAAGAAAGTAATGATTACTTCAACAAACGGACGTATAATTTCCGTGAAGTATGTTTTAGACCATGTACGCACACAATTATGTCTGACTCAAGTTGGAAGTTCTTTCAAATGTTTAACATTCGCTCCAATGTTGAATTTCTTCAATCTATATGAATTTATGAACATGCTTTCTTGGTATATCGAACAAGGAGATAATCCAATTTTAAATAGTTATGGAATTGGTAAGAAGATTCAAACATTGAAGTTTACTTTTCCCTGTAACATGGACAACCGTGTGAAGGATGATGATGAAAATACAAAACTTTTTGGAACAGGTGGGAGGCTTTTAGGTGCTTTGAAACGCTTAATGATAAATCTTCCTGAATTGAGACGACTTGAATTGGTTGATTTAATGCTGGAAATCACAGAAGCTCAACATTTGTTGGATGGCGTTTGTGATATTTGTTGTACAACGATGCAAACGTTGATTTTGATTAATACAACAAAGGTACAATATCCTTTACTACACTTGGGCGTTTTCCTCAATTTACGGGTATGTCAAAATGCCAAAAATTATTATAAGTATACATTATAACGTGGAAACAATTTAGGTACTTGTAATTAGTCCTCAAAACTTAGGAGATGATGTCATTGAATTATTAGGCGATACAAAGTTACAACATTTGCATATACATCAAAACGTTTATACCCCTGAGTATATTCTTAACTATACAACGCCGAAGGCTTGGAAAAAGTGTAGACAAAATAATAAGCATCTTCAAGTGCACCTTGAAATGAAGCATTTCAAAGAAAAACGTTTGTTGCTTTGGCCTGCTGCACCTGTTAATAGTGTTCTTTATAATTCTCCACAAATTGGTGTAAGTTATGAAGAATGCCAAAAAACGAATTCAAAATGTTTATGCAAACTGTTTAGGTACAACTTGCTGAGGTAATGAATATGACAGAACATTACAAACATTGTTTACGTATGTACGGACATAAAAGTCTACCTCGTCGCTACACGTCAAAGAAATTTCATGATCGAATCGACGAGCCTCTTCTTCTTTTATGTCGAGGTTGTCCCAAACTTCAAATATTAGTATGTTTGCTTCTAATCGCTAATTATTGGAATCATGTTTTTCTTAGATTAACAATATCTATTTTCTTAGATTATTACGGAGAGAATTTCAACGGCGACACTTCTTCTGATTGCAACAACGTGCAAAAATTTGCGACACTTATACGTACGTCGTAATGCTGTGATAAAGAAATTCGACTGGAACATGAATCCGAACTGGAGTGATGCATTCATTCAATGGTTGAAAGTTACCTCCTATGATTACGAACGTGTCGAATTAGAAATTTCGCAAATTCTTGGCTTCAAATGGCACATGCTTAGTGATCGTATATTTAAAGAATTGCAGGTTGATTTGAATGAAAGTTAATAAATGTTTAAAGTTACTAACTTGTTCCAAATTTGTGTTGTTTGAAAATTTCAACAAATTTGTGTGTTGTTTGAAAATTTCAACAATAGTATGTCACGATTCAAGGGTGGAAGCGACGTTTTTAGGTACACGCTGGCGGTAAGTGCACCAATAGCTGTTTACACACGAGTATCGTTCGCTACTTTTTCGTGTGTTTTAGAAAATGTTTGTTTCAAAGTGTTCTTTATACATAAATATTAATAAAAGCTATGACGACGTGCGTTGATACATTTCATTTCACAAATTCCAATGTCTTCTTAATGTATAAATCTTAATAATTAGAGGCCATAGTGATTATAAAGAAAAGTACATGTGTTAATGCGTTGCATTAGTAGCTTCAATGAGCGTTCTCCAAAAGATTTTGATGCCCGCTTGATGATTTTGGCATGTTTCCGGCCGGCAGATCATTCGTCAAATCCGCCTTTCGATGTGTACACACGAAAAACTCCTTTGGTTATTTTAAATATTCTATGGAAGTATTAAAAAACCTCTTAGTTGTTGGTATGCCGTTCGAACATTGAAGCATAGATGATGTTGCTATGAAATTGCTACGCAATGCATGCGATAGTTTTTCGAATATAATCATTTGCGATATCAGGTAAATAGATAGGACAATTTTTTATAAACAGCAAATTTATTTCTTCAGAGTTCAACGTAATACAATATTCCCCTCACTACATAATGTAATAAAATCAAATAGGGAGGCATAATTTCACACGCACTGCGCCATCAAATCACTGCATGTCGCAATGTTTCCACATCGGTTTAATTATGCTTAAACTATATAGACTAGCAATCAATGTATCTTCGGTGCATGTCGATTCTGTAATCTATTCTCTATTACTTGGATCTGGAGACACAAATTCGAAAGTTACGAATCGGCCTCATAGCATGAAATTCTTCCGTCACAAAAATTGTCTACATGTCATTTTCTTAAGTTTGCATACGCGCACCTTGCTACACCACACAACATAAAAACAATTTGTTAGTGCGCTGTTTTCGCATTGTTATAATAACAATAAGTAATAAATAAACAATAAAGATTGTTAATTCTAGTGATGATGCGCCTTTAAGTACGCATCATCAAAGAGCTCCAATTCGTGTGTGAGATAATTCGCCTTATTGCGCAGCACCTTCGCTCGATTCCCAGCAATATCCAACGAATTCACCTGTTTTTCCAAATCTTTGAGATGTTTGTCCATGTCAGTGGTAGACTCATCCACGAGGTGGCAAAGACGGGCGAACGTTCCCGAGAGTTCCTGCTGCACCTGGTGGCTGCAATTCGCCGATGTAAGATCGACGATCATTCGCAGTTTTCGGGTGGCATGAGCAACATATTGCTTCTTAAATTTTTTCTCCTTAGCTTTGTTGGTCCACGTAAGGCGTTCGTACAAATAAAGACACGAATAAACAGCACCTGTGACGGCTATAATCCTCCAACCGATCGTCTTCATCAAGAAGCCGGCTACTAATAGTCCACCCATCGTTCCTTGTGAGCTGACTCCAGCTAAAGCAATACGACTTAAGACTGACCAATCCTCCATTGACACAGATGAAGGTGGGTAATACAATCGGCCATCGATTTCCTCACACGGTGTTGATGGTACTAAACTGTGATTATTCGGACTCTCGCGTTTGCCCTTCAGCGCCAAGAAACCATTTCCCGAACCGGTAAAACGTTGAATCAACGCGGTGATACCCCATGAAAATCTAAACTCCAAGTCTTCATGGAAATCCGCGCAGAGATTATCGCAATTGAGACGATATAAAATCTCAAAAGGTTGTCGTCTAGGGAGAATTAAATTAGACGCAGCACGTTTATCAGTTGGTATCAGCGTCTCCATTCGTTCTGTCATTTCCCTTTGACTCGATTCCATGTTCAACGCCAGCGCTGTCGAAAGTCGCGCACGTAAATTCGACCCGAGTCCAGCCTCAACGTGCATATGCAACTCTTTCTTATAAACGTTAAGCACCAAAGGTTCGGGATGGAAAGGTAGATTAAACTCATCCAACAGATTACTCAATCGGCGGATTTCTTCACTTAGAGCTTTAGATACTCGTTGCTCAACATCCTCGACCATGTGATGGATCTTCTGCTTCATTTCCTGTGTGATGACCATCAACTGCTGTTCGGTATAGTTGATTTTATCCTGTAATTCCTTACGTTGTTGTAGTTTGTCATCTTTGAGTTTCTGGGCGTCCGTGTAAAGAGTGTCGAGGACTTCACGCAGCTCGGTTGCGATAAGCTTACCACGCTGCGAATGCTGCTCGAATTTTGTCTTGACCGCTGATTTCGAAATGCATTCCTCGAATTTTTTCTCGAAATCCTGGAATTCCAGGTAACGGTTGAGATAGCCTTCGGCGTGTGTGACGGTGGGACTCTGGCCTTGTTCGGAGAGGCGTGTCATGAGGGCTTCCTTTGCTGATATGAAGAATATCCGATGGTTGGCTTCTTCAAGGGAGCATACCTTCAATTCGTTGACGAGAAAGTCGACTGCTCGTTCCTGATGCTGTTTTCTGACCTGAAATTAAGAGTTTCAATCAGTTTATATTTAAAGTGAGAAAAAATGTCAACATTTATTGTTTTTGGTAGTTTTGATGTGTTAGAATGTTCAGGACTAAAATACAACACATTTATAACTCACCTCGGCTTGTTCTTCGCATTGCTTTGAAATATATTAAAGAAATAAATATCAGGTTTTTGTAAGTTTTTTTTTTCACTTATTTTAAAGCATGAGAAGCCGTTTAGGTGCCATAGGAAACGCGTTTAATTTAATTTTTTTAAGAGGACTGCTAAATACCTAGTTACATATTACAGAATGTTTTCAGAATTGGACTGTTTAATATCTTCAAAAGAAGAAAATACAACATTCTTGTTTTCAACAATTAGCAATTTTTAACTATAATTTTTTTTAACAATTGTTTCATTCAAGATTCCGGTAATAGAAAAAAGATCCCAATATCAACAAAAAGGAACTAAAATAATTATTTGTAGTTAACAATCCTCTAATAGCATCAAATTCTCTTTTTAGTTAAAGACGTCCACTATAAATTAAATTATCTCAAGGGCAAACTGAATAAATGAAGTGCGAAACAATAATCAACTAAACTAAAAACTTACATCTTCCAGGAATTCTGGTTCGTTTGCAGAGGCATCCCATCGATTATTTAATATAAAAATGTTCGGTTTCGAAAGTCGTGTCGATACTTTATGGAAGAAGTTTTTCTCCTGTAAAAATGATTCCCAAATCAAGTATAAATTTAGGTTTTACCATTTCATCACAAGTATATTTTAAGCGCAAATTAACACATAAATAAAACTTACAGTAACCATTAGAGTAGACTCTGCATTAGCGACCAAAACGAAAACGTCGGCGTCGAGGCAGTGTTTGTCAATCCATTCATCCAAATTCGGCGTCACATCCACACCAGGCGAGTCAACGAAAACAACATCATCTCGTAGCAGAAGACAGCGATTTCGAGGCCAATAAACTCGCACCATTTCGCTTTCCTTCAGACGCTCTTTGCACAAAGCGTGCGCCAATTGTGACACCGACTCGACATTGTATTGTTTATCAGAACCTTCCAGAACTAGATAGGCTTCTTCGTTCTGCGATCCTTCCACCTACACAAAAACAGTTTGTTGCATCGTAACTAAGTTACTGTCGACATTATAACACTACCTGCAGGAAACAGTTTGTGGTGTGACCAATTCCGCTGGGAAGAATTTTATCTCTTAGCATGGCGTTGATGACGGAGCTTTTGCCATTCGATGTGCGGCCGAAGAACGCGACTTTCATGTGATCTCTTGTGAGAACGTCACGTATGCCGTGAACTTTCGCGACATATTGTTCTGCTTCTTGTACCTTTTTCTTGTCCAATATTTGTTCTTCTTTTTCAATTTCTATAAATATATTTGTATTAATTTATTTTCTTAATCATTAATTTCTTTGTTAAATTTATTTCTTTGCAAATACCATGTACATATTTTAATTTGAAGATACTTCGAGTTTCGAATTAAATTCAACATTCATTACAATTTCAACTAATACGTGTTGCATGGTTCAAAAAAAATTCGCTATCGTTGAATTGGGAAGTATATATTGAAATTTTGAATAGGCGTAATTACGCTAATTTGCGCGAATTTTGCAAAATTATAACTAAACAACCAAAACCAATCTCCTCCAAAAGACAAATACCAAATTGCATTTGCAGACAAATTAAAAAGTTGAAAATGTTTAATACATTATAGATGTTCACAGATCGATGTATTTGTCTGGTATTGAATTTATAAGGACTGCAAATGCATTAGTATATTTTGTGTGCGTAACTCGAGGTATCGAAAATTTAAATTGAAATGCGCATCAGTTAATTATTTAAAATGTTTGCAAAACAAAGGATGTTAATTAAAATTCAGAAAAAAATTGAAACACTTACCATGCATATATTGCACAGCATCCTTAACATAGTCCTCGATCTCAACGAAAATATCATTGATCTTCTTCTTCGCCCGTACGAAAATCTGCAAAGGCGAATTCTCAGGAGCGGCACGCACAGCGCGATGATCCGCCATCGAGATGGGGCCGCGATTGTGGGGTCCGTCACCGGCCATCATTGACATGGTGCGATTGAGGTACGCTGCCATCGTGCTGCGGCTAGCGTTCGTGTACACAACACACACAAGCGGCTAACATGCAGGTGGCAACTGAAACAAACAAAATAATTGTAAATTTAAAATCGGTACGTACAACAGAAAGTAGCTACACTGTCTTCTCAACAAGGAGTCAACCAAAAAATATGTGTAACAAAGCATTGAAGGAAAGTGTATAACAACAAAGTAGAACGTGGAGAAACACGCAATAGAGACCTGCTCGTTTCGTAGACTCATCGTCACGCATCAGTCGCCGCTCACTTTCGAGCACCCCAAGAGGCCTAACCTCAAAAGATACAAATTGATATAAACATTTCTACGAAAGCGACGTACGATTCGCGATGACGATGGACAACTTACCGCAAGAAAAACGCAATGCGAAGAACGCAATTGCGAGCACAAGACGCTGGTAAATGTATAGGCAAAACGCCCAAAATAGACGTTGATTCTGCAACTTGTTCTGGCACGCTGACAGAAATCGATTGCTAGTGGGTGACGACCGCCACAAACCGCAAATGTTATTATTATGCTTCACAACTATTTCTCGCTGGACGACTGTCACCAAAACACGGCTAGACCACACGCAATTGGCATGTACTTACGCTTTGCACCAGCGTGACTTATTCGTGAGTTACGTAAGTTCTTCCTGGAGTTTCACGATCCATTTGCACTCAAATCGCGTTTACAACTGCACCAAAACCTCAACTAAATGACAGATAAATTTTTGACAAATGACATTTCGTCAGACGTCATCTGTCAAAAACTCATTCGTCTGACAGACTTCGAACATATTTTTAAAAACTAAATAAATAACACTAAATAATAAGATATGATACAAAATACTTTATGCAACATGCTCAAAAATCTTCAATCTAATCAATTCTTCACAATCACTTCTTGGTAAATAATATAACGAATCTTTTTGTAAAGAAATAACAGATCCGTCCTTCAACTGATATTTGCCGTAATCAATTAAACAATTAACTTGAATATACAATGATTTCGGAGGCTTTAAATCAACTCCCAAGTTCATTCCCTCCTCGCCTATTGTTCTCATATACTTCGCCAAGCTTGCTGAGTATTTATTCAGCCAAGCTGACTCTGAATTACTGATATTTGATTTGATATCTGGTGGTAAAACACTGCCGAATTCCCAACGCATTTGTCGCAGGCATCTGAGACGATTGTAGTGATAAGCAAGGAGGCAGCGCATATTTCGTTGAATTCCTGCATGTCTTAAACGAATTGTGGAAAGTCCTCCGCCTATCTCTCTATCAAACGTTTGCCTAAAATGTTTTTCATCAGTTAAAATTGTAAAACAAGGAGATGAAATGAAACTTACGCATCCGCATGATTCTCTTCGACGAGGGTTTTGATTTCTTTTGATACTTGTGTAACCAAATCATTCTATTTTTAAGAAATGTTTTTACAAACATAAAAAATAAGTTTATAACCTATGAAATTAACTTACATTGTATGCAGCTAAATTATCTTTCGTTCTATATACTTCTTTGACCAATTCTATGCCTTTTTCTGCAAACATATTACTGTATAAACACAAACGTTCTTTGTTGTGTTTCAGAACACTATTAATCAATAAACGAATAATTTTGAGAATGCACAACTGATTATTATAATCTCCCGCCTAAAATAATTTGTTTTGAAGTAGGCAACCCAGCATACATTTTAAATACATTTCTTTCTCTAATTTCATGCTATTTTCTGTGGACTTTACACACATTACTTATATAATATTTGACGTATAAGTTATGAATAATTAATCATGATTTTTTTTTGTTTGCAAGTTAGAATGGCAAATAACAGTTCCCAGCACAGATCATATATGGTTCCCAGCGTACTTGAAAAACTTGAGAAAGGTCAAACACATTTAACTATTACGATCATACCCGATCTCGCCCGACTCAACCGTCGTGAACTAAAAGTTTTTACAGTTTATAGAATTATAAAATTATTTTAAAACGAGGAAGAAGCCATAAAACTAAGTGTTTGAGTGGGATTGTTATATTCACCTTTTTGTTCTTATTGTGTGTAGGCAACCCAATTTACAGTTTTTTCTTAACTGACGCAACCAAGGTATCTATTGATGAACAAATATAAATTTCCACCACTTACTTTTAGAAGTTACTGATAATAAAACATCACTCGTGATAACGTAAGATGGCAGGGCGACAAATACCACAGGTACTTTCCCGATTATTCAGCACTCTTCGCAATACAACCGATCCAAGAGGTTAATATTTTATAGAAGTTCAACATTTTTTCAATTCCCCCACAAGAATAACAAGTTGCACGTCATAATAACATTAATTAAACCCATTAAGACTAAAAAATGAGCGTGTCAGGTATAACAGCTATCTTAAATTATCCACTCTAAGGTATATACATATTTTTTACCTGTAGAAATGCGAGTACCTTACAATGAGAGGGCAAGTGTAATCAAGGACGAGGATATTCCTTCAAGGGATCCTTTCATATGGTTTGAACATTGGTTTAATGAAGCTAAAAACAATCCAAGTGTCCATGAAGCGAACGCTATGTGCTTGGCAACAGCTACTAGGTACAGTCATAAAATTTCCATGTTAATACTTGACAATTAAATAGGTTTTATTAAAATTTACGGCTTTGTTTACAGAGATGGACTTCCTTCAGCCAGGATGATACTTTGCAAAGGTTTCGGTAGAGATGGTTTCCGATTTTTTACTCATTATACAAGTAGGAAGGGAGGAGACTTGGTATATAGTTTCACAACTTTTTTAACTGAAAATCATTTTTATAATATTTCAAGGAAGAAAATCCAAATGCTGCTTTAATGTTCTTTTGGGCACCTTTTGGTCGTTCTGTGAGGATTGAGGGAACTGTTGATAAGTTACCCATGTCCGAAGCAGAGCTTTACTTCAGTCAACGACCATACGATAGTCAAATTGGTTCTTCGAGCAGTGATCAGAGTAAACCTATTGCTAGCAGACAAACTTTGGCTGCAAAGGAGGAAGAATTAAAAGCCAAATTTAAAGAAGGCGAAGTCCCAAAGCCACCATTTTGGTAATTTAAGTTTTAAATTTTAGAAATTGTTTTTTTTTGTAAAGTTTTAAGAATGTAACCATTGTTTTAGGGGTGGTTATATCGTAAAACCAACATCAATAGAATTCTGGCAAGGGCAAACTGATCGTATTCACGACCGTATTAAATTCTTCAAACCTCATGGGGATATGTGTAGTCAATTCTCTCACGAGGGAGAGGGTGGATGGTTTTTCCAACGTTTGTCTCCATAAAAACGAAAAATTAAAATTTCTAGAGTCTTCCAACTGTTTGTTTTTGAAAGTTTTTAGATGTTGAAATATGTTGTTTTGTGTAGATTGACTAATTAGTAACAGTTTCATTAAGTATTTTTTCTATTTTATTATAATGAGCTGGGGTAATAAATAAGACAATATATCTAGGCAATAAAGTATCATTTCCTACTTGTCATTCATTGCTCGAGGTAAAATACAATTTACATTGAAGGACCCGGCAATTGCAGGATTTGTGTGGCTTGATTGCAAGGAACAAATACCATTGACGTAATTAATCTACAGATCCACGGACCGGACATCAACGATTTTTTTATAAGTTAGTAATTCATTAAAAAATTCCTCGAATACAAGAAAAATAAACTAAACGATTGACTTGAATTGTGCATATTACGAAAATTAAATTATAACCCGAACAATACTAGATTAGTACTCATGTAGATAGAATCTTAAATTTTCGGGATAGGAAACAGAAATCACAGACCCTTAATGAATTACTGTCAAGCATGTATCATGCTATTCCAACGAAATCATAACGAAAATTGTGGCAATTAACAAGCTATATACATCGAATACGTGCGCCTAGGTATGTCGATGATTGTATGTATGATCAAAAACATATATTACTGTCAAATACGGTCATTAATTGATTTAATTTCTGGTAAAGTATCAAATCTTCAATATTTTTAAATTTATTGTTAAAATTGTACGCGGTCCTTTTATTTATATGTTTGACATGGTCTATCATTTCGAGAATCATGAGGACAAAAGGAAACACAAGTCAAAACTTTTCATTTATTGTTGCTACTGCCTTTATAATTTATTTGGGAATCACTAAAGTTAATTATTCAACAATAAATCACAAAGTTGTTAACCTATAATATTCAATAAACACTTGTTAAAGCGAGATAACAATAATTATTTAAGATAACCTACATGACCTAGAAATGTTCTCCAGATTATTCTAGTTGGTCTAAACATAGATCATATGGGTCTAAATAAAAGTTAGACTTTTTATTGTAGTTAGTTAATTTCCCTCAACTTTCACTTCGCACATTTCTTGATATATCTGAAAATGAGTGGATTTGGTATACTTCCGAATTCTTCACTTATTTCTTTCGAATTATTTCATTAATTGGTTAATAATGTTTAAAATGAAAGGGAGTTCCCTACAAAGGCAGGTCCGACGTCATCAACGATCAAGACTTACCTTCAAAGGACCCATTTGCTTGGTTTGACCTTTGGATGACTGCTGCAAGGACAAATCCGAACGTCTTTGAAGCATATGCTTTCTGCTTATCTACTGCTTCCAAGTAAATATTATAAAACTTTAATATACATAAACAAGGGCGTTAAAACATATCTTGATGTCATTTTCTTAGAGATGGCATTCCATCTGGAAGAATGCTACTTCTGAAAGACTATAGCAAGGACGGCTTTAAGTTTTTCAGCCAGTATAATAGCAAAAAAGGCGAAGATCTTGTAAATGTACCATATAGTTCTAGTTGCCAATGCGATTAATAATTTTATTATAGGATGAAAATCCAAATGCATCAATAACATTTTTCTGGGATGCTTTTGGTCGGTCGGTAAGAATTGATGGGAGTGTTGAGAAGCTACCTATGTCAGAAGCAGATTATTTCTTCCATCAACGACCATATGCCAGTCAAATAACTTCATCAAGCAGTCATCAAAGTCAACCTCTTGAAAGTAGGGAGGCGTTTTATGCCAAGGAAGAAGAGATGAAAGCAAAATATCAAAAAGGCGAAGTTCCCAGACCAGAATTTTGGTAATTTTTATTTTTCATTCATTCTACGTCCTTAAAACTTGCTTTCTTCAATCATTTTAGGGGTGGTTATATTGTAAAACCGAAATCATTTGAATTTTGGCAAGGACAAGCCGATCGTATTCATGATCGCATCAAATTTTATAAACCTGAAGGAGATACCCAACAATTTTCACATAAAGGTGAAGATGGGTGGTTTTATCAACGTTTGTCGCCATAAAAAATAAATTTAAAGCGACAAAACTCAAGAATTTGTATTTTTCAATTTTTGGCATAAACAATTCAATGTTAAAAGTATATTTTCACATTTACCTGCGCAATTAAAATAAATATAATATATATTTAAAGGTAGTTACGACTTGAATTTTAACGTAAGTATCTCCCTCTGTAGTCCTTGTTTGTTATTCCACACAGTTTCAGTTTTAAAAACATCATCAGCCTTTATCATATCTTCGAAGCATCTCACACTTCCACCAATTCCAAAATAACACGATTTTGCTGCTAAATATCTACAGAAAAACATGTGATTAATAATGTTTCTCTGTAATTAAAACAAAATAAAACAATTTAAAATCGAAACATACATTTGCCCAGTCTTCTTCAGTCTCTTTTTAAACACATCGTTCAATTTAACATAATTATTGCAGTTATAAATTGTTTCTGAAGTTAGAATACAATCAAATAACTTCTCATCATTATCCAGTTCATTATCAGTGACTTCAACAAATGATTGCCAATCACCAGAGTAAAATCGACAATCTTTAGGTTTTTCTGTATCTTCTCTATTATTCAAAAGCACATTCGGTATTGTAATATACTTTAAAACTTCTGGATTCTAAAAATTTCGATAGTAAATAACACAATTTCAACAATTAGCCATATAGGAAAATACTTACATAATCTTGAAAATAAACTTGAGCACCTTGCAAATAAGCGTATAAACCTAAGACGCCAGCACCACAACCTAAATCCAACACTTTCATACCTTTGAAGTCAACTCCCTTTTTGTAAAGATACTCTAAAAGATCAAAGCTACACTGCCAGATCTTCAAACCACCTTCGTACTCAGCAGGAATAAGGTCAGAGTGTTGTTGATCAGCTTTAAATATCGAATCATCCATATTCTTCTGTTTTCGGATTATTTCAGCGACAATATCAGTAGAGACATGTCTGATCACATACTTCTCTCCTAATTCTATTCGTATGACATAATTATTTTCGTCGATTAATAATTCAGGAGAGACTTCATTATTGCCAATGAAGATTTCTTCGGATTTGCGCCAATTTGGTGATGTTTTCTCCGGTTTATCTACGAAAATCGTTGTGTATTTTTGATGTAATTAGTTGTTTGATGAGGTTAGGTTTAACGAACCTAGGGTATGTTTTTCTGGAATTTCTTCTTTGTTTTCATCTGTTGTTTCGCCTTCTGAGGAAAATCCGAATGTAAACATGTTGTAGAATATGTTTGTATAGTTTTGTTGGGGTAGTTTTCGTATTATAATCGAAATGTTCTGATTTGTGGGAAGAAATGCAGAGAAAGGTAAGCACGTGTATTCTGTCAAAGTAATGAATGTTATTGAATTGCTGGAGACATCTGTTGTTGAGTAGTGGCACTTGTAATATTATATTTGACAACTCAAAGTTTTTAAATTGAATATATCTGGAATGAGGTTATGTTCTTTTTGAAATAAATTTGGGAATTAATTCGTAAAGTAGAGAGAAAAACATAATAAAAGAAACTCGTGTTACCAGTGAAAGCATATCTCACATGATGTTATTTCTGTTTTAATTCGAATTAATTAAGATGAACAATAACAATTCTAACTATCTGTTGCTAGTCGATTTAACGTATTTTTTAAGATACTAAAGCCTTCGATGGCTTCGTAGGTATTCTTCAATTAATCTTTGGACACCTTTATAACTTTTATTATACTACAAGTGAGGTTATGTTCTTTTAATTTTTATAATTTACATGAGCAAGGTGGAAAACTGTAGACGTTTGCTAGCAACGTTTGTATGTAGTCTTTTAGACCTCAGACCTGGCCTAGTCTTGCAAGAAACAGGGGTAATAAGAGATTAGTTAAATATATCTGGGTATGATGTGCAAGGAAGTCGGCTAGTGCTTGGGTTAGTTGAAGGAAAAGGCGTATGAAGCTGTAGGAGTAACAGAGGTGGCAGTAGGTCAGTCGTTGATAATGAATGCGTTAAGCGTTAAACATTGAACGATAGGAGGGGAGGTAGAAGAACGGGAATGACAAAATAAGATTGAAAGGAGCACTAATAATCCACTATACCAAGCAGTGCAGACAATCTGGATGAGACCGAAATATATTGGCACCAGAGAACTTAATATGGGTGATAAAAGGATGCTAGCCAAAGTACGGTGTGGATCGGAAGAGCGGGAATCGAAGGTGTGGATGGGAGAAGAATGTGTCAGTTGTTTCCTGTGTGGAAGGGGGAGAGATTCCTAGGAGCATGTGATCTGAAGGGCCAAATAAGGAGTGTAAGAGTGAGGATGGAAGCAAATAGCGAGGACTGGAGAGTAATACACAACAGCTGGGGGGAGGGGGGGGGGGGGAAGTATAATTGGAGTTACCTATTTCTGTATCTCTTTTGAACTTAATAGTATAGTGGGGTAAGATGTGCCGTTGATTGCGAGTAATGATGCAATTGTTTAGGAATGACGAATAGTTTTATGATCGCACAAGCAAGTAAAATAGTAAACAATGGAAAAGACGAAGGGAACAGCGATGTTGCGCGTTCGATAGCAGAAAACCAAGACCTCGAGGTAAAGAAATATAAGGCCGGGGTGCATTAAAGAAAGAGTGATAGTATAAGACACAGAGAGAGAGAGAGAGAGATAGCCTGCGCTTGGGATGCATGCAAAGAGTAGAAACAGATGTGTAGGTGTGGAAGATTTGCAGAGTTGAATTTGAAAGAATAGATAATGGAAAAAAACTTGAAGAAATACAAAATCTAATACATGTTAAAAGTGTGGTATGGACCGCCACAGTAGTATTTCTTCAATATTCGGTTTATAATATGTGTTAATTTTGTAAGGTAATAGGGCATAAATTATTATTTGAGGTATGCCAAAAAAAGTCTAAGTATTATTATTAATTTTCATTAGTTTGTTATTCCGTTGATGAAACAATTCAAATATTACAATTTTTTCTCAAAAACCAATGTTACAAATCGATTTACAGTAATATCATAACTGTCGCTTTCACTTCGAACACAAATTTCCGCCCGTGTGAAGCCAGTCCCTTGTAAATCGCTACTGGAGTCACGAACCTGTGCACGAATGCGATGTCCAAAATGCTGATTAAGCTCTGGAATGCAAACTGGAGTTCCATAGGGAATGCCAAGATCAGGATCCATTGATATAGTCACATATTGATTACGATCGTCAAGAAAATCCTTAATTTTGAAGAATAATACACACATTCAAACACATTTCGTTGTTTCTCGTCTAAATATTACCTGGAGAGTCCTTAGTCTTTGTCCTTTTCGATCTTGATAAGCATTTTCATGTGATTCGTCATCAATATCAGGATAGTAAGCAGTTAGTGTTACATTCTCATAACGTTTGCCTTTGCAATCCAAGTTAATTTCTTCAAATTAAGAAAAATTTAGCAATACAAATGCTTTTGAGGATTTTAGAGACTTACCATTATCGAATATGGCCAAAGATGTTTGGATGAACACAAAGGGAATAATAACATTGAGGAGGAACTTCATTTTGTTTGCGGTACCACTTTCTTAATGATATAAGCATGAAATAACGAATCCATTATGAATAAAAATGTCGAATAGAATGAAAGGCTGGGTAAGCAAAATTTGATGACTTGCGTTTTATATTTTTTGACGATTAAACATTTTAGTTGATGAGTTTATGTGTTTTAAGTGTACATATTGTTAAAGGAAAAGCGTGGTAACTAAATCACTTGAACAAATAAATAATCTTTATATTTAAAATGTATCTACAAATGTCAGACATTATTCACAACGGAGTTCTTTGCTTCCTTTCGGTTCATGCGTTTTTTATTCAAAGAGCAGTTATTTATTTAATAGTCAGTTTGCTGTAAATATAAACAGGTTCGACGTCACACACATAGTAAATGAAAGAAGGGTGGATTGTATTATGATATCTGTGTACCCAATACTGGTTGAAATATAATGATAGTATAGATTAAAGGAAGACATCTATCAAATGACGATTAATAAATGATTAAAATTTAAAAAATGGTAGAGAAAACTAAAAAATAGAACAAAAATTGTCGGCAATAAACGAATAGATTTTTTTCAAATTCGAATTTTACGACTTTCGTTTTTCACTCCTGCACCCATTTTACTAATTGACAAAAGGATTAATTCTTAGCCAAAACAAAGAAAGCCGTATTAGTTGATGAGTTAAAGGAAAAGTGCGGTAACTAAATCACCTGTACAAATAAATAATCTTTACATTTAAAATGTATCTACAAATGTAAGACATGATTCATAATGGAGTTCCTTTAGTTCGTTTCGCTTCATTCATTTTTTCAATAAGCAGTTATTTATTAAATAGTTAGTTTGCTTTAAAAACACACAGGTTTGACGTCATAGACATCGTAGAAGAAAGTCAATGAAAATAAGGTATATTGTATTATGATATCTGGGTACCGAAGATTGGTTGAAATATAATGGTATCACATTACGATTAATAAATGATAAAAATTCAAAAAAGGGAAAACGAATAAATAAAACATTAAAGGCAGGACAATAAATGAATAGCTTTTTTCAAATTCGAATTTTGCGCCCCTTCACCCCTTTTATTAATAGACAAACAAAATTAATTCTTAATCAAAACAAAGAAAACTAACAATAAACATTTTATGATTTCCGTTCTACTACTGGTTTTTATTAGCGTTTTGCCCTAGATTGAGTTTCGAGACCCAAAAAAACGTTAACCTCTAAACTCAAACAAAAAAAAGTTACACTAACCTAAAATCACCTTGGAAGATGCTAAAACTTCCCTGAGGAGCCTTGATTGCATTTAAAGTTCTTGTTAATGTTGCCAGAAGAGGAAAATGCGACTTGGTCCCGAGTTTTAGAAGCGTCCATGGAATTACCATATCCTTCCTGTCCTTATGTTGAGACTCATCCTTCGAATTGATAAAATGGCGGTTGATAAGACTCAGCTAAACAACATACATATTTCATATAACGATAACGCTTTATCTTATTATTTATTGTTTCCGAAGAAGGGGTCTCTGGATTTGGAAAGGAAATCCCAAAGGAAAGGAAAAGGGCACGTACATTGAAATATGCAGGGACCTCTTGGTCTAATCTTGTAACGCGGTCTAGTTAAAACGAGAGAGATTTCCCTTACTTCTTGTTTGTGATTCGTGTTTTTAGTTATTCCTTTTTTAAATCAAATTCTTAATTACGGCGCATTTAATCACAACGAAAAAAGAAGACTGAAGGTTTGAGGTACAGTCGATAAGTAAGTCAACCTACTCGTCGACATACTCGTGACGAAAAGGGTACCATTCCATGCTCGTGACCCACATCAAAAACTACGAAAAATGATTTAAAACTTATTTTTATAGGTTTAAAATGGATTAAAATTTCTTTATTATACCTTTAAAATATGTAAAATTATATGTTTACCCAAGAATAGCACGGTAATTATAATAATTATAATGAGTGCACGCAATTTCTGTACATTAACTAATTTTTGCACACCCAATCAGTATTATTATTATAGAATGCCCAGAAAAAACGCAAATGTTAATAGCGAATACGCAATTAGTAATGTACCAAGCCTGATGGCATTTCGAAAAGCTCGATTACCGCCAACCTGCGTCGCATATGCGAGCATAATTAACGCAGGTATAATCACACAATAGATGATTATATCGTAGTATCGTATGTAATCAAATACAATGCTACTACAAAATATCACCAAGAATAATCAAGAAAACTAATACAAATCGTATAAATATGCAAATATCTAAATGAAAGCCTGAGTATTGATTATCTACATTGTTCACATGTTAATTAACGTAGTAAAATTTTAATTAATCGAATCTGTGATACAAATTCCAACAGCTTTGTGAGATACATTGAAATCTGTCGTATGCGGAAGCTTCAGTATCCTGTCTACAACGAAAAAAAAAATGCAAGTCTGCTGATTTTCGTATCGAGGTAATTTAAATTAACCTGTATTACGCGGAACCTATCAAACACGGAAACGGAATGTCATTTTCTCCACGTTGCTGTATCGTATTCAACAACGGAACAATTGTTGGCCCCATCACTATGGATTATATGTATCCTTATAGGGAATAGGTCAATTAGAACAATTCAGGTTTATCGTGAAAATAAATTATTCACGCGAATACGCGGGTAACCATTGGTATGTGTACCTTTTTCGTGTCGATTTCTATTTGTGTGATAAAAAGGGGTTAGGTATATATATATTTCAAAGCAGGACATACTTGTACTTATTGCTATCTAACATTGCGCCGTTCGTGCGTCATTAAAAAACGCACGAACGGCAACAATTCAAGCCAACCAAACCAATTTATTTCGCTCCATTTTATATCGTGCCACGCTTACTGCGTGCTACATACTCATCATCGGCACAATGGAATAAACATAATAGCATGCGATTGATTAATCGATTTTTGCAACTAGGTTTTTTCTTCTTTAATTATTGATATTTCTTTAAGTGCATATTTAACTTTTATTTTTACTAGAAAAATCCATATCAATTATAATTATTTACTGGCTCAGATAATCATTTGTCGAGAGGTCTTATGAGTTTCTTACACTAGAAGAGCGTGTTGCGTGGTTTTAGCGCCTGGCTAATATATTTAAAAGGATCAAGGTAGATTTTACAAGTTTGGCGGTCCATTCCACACTTTAGTATGTTTAGTTTTTGTGATTCTTCTAGGTTTTCTCCGCTGCATATTCTCTAAATTTCAACAATGCGACATTTCCAGGTCGACACATTAGTTCTAGTCTTTTGATGCATTCCAAGTGCAGGTATATTTTCTCTTCGTCCCAAGCACTTCCTCCGTCTTACTTCATTTACTATCGTTCTTTTTCTAACACACCCCCGAGGTCTTTATCTCTCTTTATCTCGAGGACTCAGTTTTCTGCCTTCGAGCTCTCAACATCGCTTCTTATTGGGTTTCTTATGTTAACTGATAGTTTGTGTGATAATAAATATATTATTAGTTATTCTTAAAACAATTGCATCATTATACGCAACTCATGGCACACCGTACCCTACACAAGTTTCCTTTAGAATGTCGTCTTGGAAATTTTAAGCCTAGCCTTGTCTATACCTTAATCAGACCCTAACGACAGATGTGTCTGGTACAAGAAAATGTCAAGCATTGTTGATTTCCTTTAATTAAGCAGGAACATGTGAAAATATGCTTTTAGAATTAAATTTGTATAACAAATAGGTATAACAAGTATAACAAGTTCTTCCATTTGCTGTTCTCCTTACTTTCTTGGTTTTCCTCCTTCCTTTTGCTTCAAGATCTTGGCCTCCAATACTTGTTTTACTTAGTTATTTTTGTCCATCTTTATTAAGTGGTCCCTCCATCCTTACTGCCTTTCTTTAATAAATTTCCAATTTGTCCAATTCCAAACGAATGGTTAATTGTTTCGTCTGTAATCCAGTCTCACCTTATTGTCTTCTCAACATCTCAATTTTTACAGCTGTTGAAAGTTTTATACATTTTAATAAGGTACATCTCTATGTCTTATTATGTATTTAGTCAATAGTCCTGTTTGCATGATCTTTCCAGGAATAGAATACAGGCTTAATTGTGCCAATATATAAAGCTGGAGACAACAGGGGATTGAAAGATTTACAGAGGAATAACCCTTTCAGGTACTACCACTCAATTATGGGAGAAATTATTGTTTCGTATGCGATTATCGAGTTATCATGGCTGCTGCCTAAGCATCGCACGTGCCGAAGCTCGAAGCGGCATGCTAAGTAGGAGATGTGTTTTGTAAAACTACGGATCAAATGAGACATTATAGAGAAAAAAAAACAAAGGTCGCAAATGGGAGGCTCAAGGAGGGTTCATACCGGTACGCTGCACGCAACTTTAATATGTAAACCAAAAGGTAGTGGCAGAAATATATAAAATGCATTTAATAACATCGAGGAAGGTTTTATAAAAGTACACAGAAAGAAAATATGAACTCCGGCTGAAAACGGAAGGAGTGCAAATACATTGATAAATATATTGATGCAAGACAACCTATGAAACAACAAAAATAAAACGACAGATCAGAACATGCAATCTGAAGAATAATTTGAAATGAAGCAAATGGTGCGGCTGGAGGGAAACCAGAGTCTTTTACTGTTCACATATTTATGGATGGGATCTTAAAAGTTAAACAAATTTAGTTCTAAATATGAATAGATTAGTTTATGTTATCACTTCTGCCGGAGGTCCCGAGACGCACACGTGTTTTTTTCCTCCCCCTTTCCTATACTTCTCAACAAATTTCTGAAAAATTGCTTTTTGTTGTTATTGGTAAGTATTAGAAATCTTCCAGTTACCAATTTATGTACTTTGAAAAAAGAAAAAAGTTTCCAATTCTATAAACTAGTCATTTTCTCCCTTATACAACAAATTGTATCGTTATCAAACATACGAACAATGAACTTTATATTTAGCTACTTGAACAATACAGAATTTGAAGCTTTAAATTATCAAAAAAGCAAGAGACCAAACAAAAAGAACCTATTCCAGCATAAACAATACTACAACGACGTTATCGAAGCGCATTGTGGTCGCGCAAGCATTAAACAGACTGCCACTCACAACCGCCGGGCTGCCAACGAACGTCGCGTCGTAGCCACCCCCAAGGCAAAACAGCCACGTACGCGACCGTAAGGCCACACTTTGCACGTGGTCGCCGGCGTCACCTGTCTAGCGCCACTTTTCGCTGCCGCCGCCGATAAATTTTACAGTTGCTTCGTTTCGCGCGATCCAAATGCGACGCTTCGTCGTCGTGTGCATCGGTCGCTACCACTGCCGACCACCACCCACCCACGTATTTAATATTCACCCACGTTCATCGCATCGGCCGTCATACGTTTGCGCGACAAGTAACGTAACACACACACATTAGAGCGTAGTAAGTTGTCACTTATTATCGGTACTTTCGTATCGTGCCATTAAATAAAAGTTTGACGAGGGATATTTTGTGAGTGGGCCAATTTTGTGAATCGAAAGGGGCGTCGATGGTGATTTATTGATGGTGGAAGACATACGATTGTCAATTTTCATACATTTTGTGTACGTATGAAGTCTTATTATATATGTGTCTCTATCTTATTTCAATGTTTTCTATTTTTGTCTATATATGTGGGTGTATTTGAACTTTTTAAATTGTATATAATTGTATTTATTTAATTGTTAATATGTTCCTTCTCTATTATACGGCATATTTATAAGTATCTTTAATTTTTCATGGCACTTAAGTTCATTCGCTTTTCAAGTCGTTTCTTCTTTAAGGCATACAACAAGTTAGGTTATTATGGTTTTAAGGAGGTTTTAAATATACTAATTCGATATTAATATGAATAATCATTTTCTCGACGCTATTCATTCATTATTTCCTCAATAAAACAATATTTAACAATGCTTTCAAGTTATTACTTCTTAATTTAGGTTATTTTAAAAGAAAATTGACAGAAAGTTAGGTTATTAAAGCTTTTTCTGAGGTTATAACTACATTATTTCATTTTTAATAAAATTAATCAGTCTATACGAAGATATTCATCGTAATTTCCTCAGTTTTAGCAGTTTTAAACAATGTTTTCAAGTTATTACTTCCAATTTTGAAATTTTAAACACAAATTACTAAAAAGTTTGGCAATTGGAGCTTTTAAAAATGCTATAAATATTTTAATTCATTATTAATGTTAATACTCGTTCTTCACGAAGTTATTCACTCGTTATTTTTTCAATGTAGTAATTTTAATACATTTTTAAGGACAATTTACGATAAATTAAGCTATTAAATATTAAAATTAAATATTGTCTTATTCTTAACGTGAATAATCATTCTTATAAGGTATATACTCCTAATTTTCCTAATTGCAACAATTTTTAACCAAGTTTTTAAGTTTCTAATGGATATTTTGAATGTTTCATGAGACAACTTTACGAAAAATTTACGAAAAAAAGGTATTTTATATATGAATTCATTATTATTGTGAATAATCATTCTTCTCTAAGAAGTTGCAAGTTATTCACTCTTTATTGCTTTAATTATAGCCATTTTCAAGAACATCTTAATTTACTACGTCTTATTTTGGGCAAATTTACAACAATTTATGTTATAAAGCGTTTAAATGTGTTCATAAACACATTATTAGCAAGTTTACAATACTCCACATTTTCTTGGTTAAAATAATGTGGTCTTATGAGACCTATGAGCGTTTATAACATTTTTTAAGGATATATTAAAATTAACATGAAATATGATTACTGAAATTTTTATTCTAGGTTAATCACACTTGTAAACAGGTTGGAAATATGTTAATTCATAATTCAGGTAGAAAATCGTCAATTGAAAAGTTATTCAGCTATATTTGTTAGCTGAAATTCTCTAATAAACATTTCCAAACCTTTTAATTCAATTGAATTTTAAGAGTTTATACGTTAAAAATATTATGTAGATTACCTCTTAATTATGTCTACTGAATAACTGTTATTTATTAATTATTACTATTTTTTTAATTATACTACTTTTCCTCGTAATAAAAAAAGCCTTTGAAATTTAATGTAAAGTTGCCATAAAACTAATAATAAAGATTAACTAACAAGACGGTATAATAACGCCTTCAACCCCATTTAAGCTTCTAACGAATGTGTATAATTATTATCATAAAATTCGTACTAACTGAAGGAATGAAACTTATTACTTAACATTAAGAGAACATGAAGCTAAATTTACAATTGTATACTGCTTACCAGCCATAGTCATGTAACCTTTAATCTTGATAAAGTTATTTTACTAACATTGAACTAACACCTAATGATCTAACAGTGTTTTTATACTTGTAAAGGACTTGTGCGACTTTGGTATTGTTTTTTTAACAACTTGATATTGAAAATTCAAGGTGAAATTTTAATTAACGTCTCTGTGAGCTTTTAACACGAAATGTATGTGTTAAATCTGTCCATACGTTCTTACAATTTTTTTAAGAAGGGTTACCTTTTTTATTTTAACGTTTTTCATCAGAGTAAGCTTAATTAATTATAAAATAATAAACTAAAACTGTAAATAAAACCAATGATTCATGAATTTGATTAGAAGTTGGTTTTATTAAAAAAATATGGTCACTAGTCACTTAGTCAGTAATTTACCTTTTTTGCGTTTAAATATTTTCAAATAAAAATCAAAAATTGAGTAAATGTAACAATTGCATAATAATAAACTAGAATAAAACACCATACAAGTATTTAGTTTTAACAGCTTTATAAAATGTTTTGTAACGTTGTTATATGGTAACCCTGCCACCGTTTTTTTGTTGCTATTATTCTGCGTGGAATAATAAGGGAGCGAGACGTAATCGCGAATGCAAACGCAACGCGCTTGAACTTGAAAGTTAACGATTGAGAAATTCGCCAGGCTTTCGCGAACTCTATGTACACCGCCATCGTCGTATTATCGTTACATACGCCGGATGAAATTGCTGATAACACCTGCACGCACCTGCTGCGACGTAACCTTTAACCCGTTAACAGTTTATTTAGCCTTCGCGCTTCGCTGGTTCCAAAAATATTGTGCATTTCTTAGCATATCAGGCATTCATTATAACCTCGCTTAACCTTATTTAAACATTAGGATTGGTAAAGAAAATGTAGATACAAATCTAATATCATTGAACTTATATTAAAATTGTTAATAATAGTACATATTAATTATGAATGAACTAATATTCACTCAAAAATTGAGTTTTTGCTTCTTTTAATCAAATAATGCTACAAAAATTGATTGTGTCCAGCTAAGTGGCGCAGTGGTATGGTCGATGACCGCTGTCCATGAGGTCCCGGGTTCGATTCTCGGTGGGGATGTATGTTAAAGTGAATTCTTCTTCTTATCAATAGTGTTAGCCTCTAATATGACTAATTACATTGAAAAAGAGTTGAATAGAGCTAATGGCAATAGTAGTCGATGCTCGGTAAAATCAAACAAAAAAAAGAGTATGTATGGAAAGGTGCAATTATTAAGGGGAGATCTTTACTTACCAGGTCATAAAAATCGATGATTCATCATCATCACCACGATCAATTGATCAATTGCAATTCAAGACTATTTTCTTAAAAATTCAAATCGATTGCAACAATATTTGCGAAGTTATATAAATTTAAACGCTTTCTCGTGTTTTTTTAGATTTTGCGCGTTTATCCGATTTTGCGTTCAGAAAATTCTACTGATCCGATTTACCTGAATGACAGCCCAATTTATAGAGAATTAAGTTCTCTAGAATATGTCGTCAACTGGTTTAAGAAAAAAATATATATATTTACATACTTTTTCGAATTTTTACGACGAATTATTATGTGAAAACTGCACATTACATTTAAAACTTTATAAAACATGTAATTTTCTTTTTTATTTAAAAATAATTGACGTCATATTCAAGCTAGTTTTATAAACTTTGCAAAATCTTTTAGTTTTTTTCGTTTCCGATCATAATTATTTAAGAAAATAACCCTTTACCATTTATAGGGTAATTTTAAAAACATAAATGTAATTAAAAAAAAAAACAGATGTAATAACTTCAAATAATTTAACCCGCTTTTGATCTCTTTAATATTGAAATTGTTTAAGTTGGTAAATTCTTAGGTTATTTTTTTTTGTTTGATTTTACCGAGCATCGACTGCTATGGCCATTAGCTCTATTCAATTCTTTTTCAATGTAATTAGTCATATTAGAGGCTAATACTATTGATAAGAAGAAAAATTCACTTTAATATGCATCCCCACCGAGAATCGAACCCGGGACCTCATGCACAGTGGTCATCGACCATACCACTGCGCCACTTGGCTGGACTCTTAGGTTATTACTAAAATTTTATGTACATTGATATGGTAATGTGAAGAACAGTTATTTATTAAGAAAAGCTCTGTCCGAGCTTAAACTAAAATTTGCTATTAATACAGGGAGTCCTTGTTAAGGCCCGAGAAGAGTGAACTCCGTCTGGGCTGAGCGTTAAGGGCCCCCCAATTGGGGCAGTCGTGTCGATATTGCCCCTTTTCTTAAATGTATGGATAACTTTGCATGGCTAAATCTTATTTATATACTAGCACTAGCCTACTATTGTAGGAATGTACACCCGTTTTTATGATCGGGCCAGTAAAAATGTGAATTTTTATATATTAATATGTTTAGAGCCACAGGTTGCGCATATGAAATTTTCTTGACGATCCTAGCCCAATTCTCCCGCTTTGTAAATTGTCCACGTTAGAGGCATGCGCCCCACGTTGGAAAATACTGGTGTAGATACCATTACGTATTACCCTCCATCTGAAGTTATCACTTCAAAAATCGCGAAAATCGTATATTTTTTGCCCTGGTAAACGATGTTGCCCCCTCAAAGTTTATATTTAAAATTAAAAATTTGCTTTGTATACTTTGCAAACAACGTGGTAAATCCATAAATATAATTTATAGCCTAATAAACGGGTCCCAAAAGATTATCCCGCACTTAAAACCGTTAGTTATGCAATTATGGTAATACTAACATGCCATACTTCTATAATCCACATATTTTCTTCTAATCTTATAGAGTTTAAAAAAAATAAATACGTAAATGTATTTTTTTGTGGTTTGTCTCTGTCTGCTTAATTTTTCAAAAAAAAAACTTTACACAAACTTGTGTCTGTTGTGTGTCGTTCTTTCTCTATTTGATTTAATAAAATAATTCTAAAATGTGCATTTATTACAGTAATTTTATCAATGTAATTTGGAAATTCAAATCATCTGAATGGTAACAGGAATTCAAAATGCCAGTGCCTAGTCGAAAAAATTACAAACCAAACCGATTGAATCAAATCAATGGACTTTATGTGCACTCCAGTCCACCAAGAGGTAATTTTTTCTTTTAGATGTTAATCACTTTTAAGTTTTAAGAATTGTCTAAACTTTAATAACACTTTAATATTTTAAAATTAGTATTAGTATTATTAGAATTATTATTGTAATGAGGGTGCTTATAGTGTTTATTTCAAGGGAAATTGTTGTAACTTTGAAAAATTGCATTTTACTTTCCAGGTAAAGGTAAAGGAAATTTGTTGTTGTTAAGCGTATTGGTTTTTGTTTTCAGCCAGTAACCATAGAGAATTTAGGTTAAGAGATTTCCAACGATAGCTGTTCGAACACGTAAATGTGCACTTTCCATTTATCATATTTTCATGGTGTCATTTTTAATGCGCATGATGGAAATCTTTATTATTTCAGGTCACACATGGGTCATGTATAACATGTGATATATTTATACGGACGTTTTTTGCAGTTAGGTAGGATTAATATTAATAAAATAGTCATTGAAAGTGTTATAATGGTAGTCAATGAGAGACAATGTTGATATCTATAATTTTAGTGGTGTGGGTGTTGTTAGCCTTATTTTTTTTAATTTATTGGAATAATTGAGGTTATGATGGCATTATTCTAGGGTAGAATGTAAAATATTATTCGAGAGGAGTGATTCTCAACCTCTTTTGTTGCGGCACAGTTTTATTTATTGAAAAATATGATAGAAAAAGCGAAAAGAAACTAACACCAAACTTGAAATGGAGATCCCCCCATTTAGAAAAAGTTCGAGTAAGGTCAAGACAAGAGCGGGGCTTGCAGATGAGCAGTTGGTTCCTAGGAGTAATAGTGCTAATGAGCATATAAGTATATAACGATGGAAACTGTCGCGAACCAACGTCAGCGGCCCTGGTAGATGGCGCAGTATCACCACTTCCTTTACATTACTCTTATATCTAGGTGGTGAGGCTGATCCCGCCCTCACCAGCGCATTGCTATGC
>JAODAC010007634.1:7246-28897 GCA_027575185.1 Mimaenictus wilsoni
TAAACACATAGTAATAGAGCAAAATTAAAGTTGTCACACAAATAGCAAGTAAGAAATAGTTATGTAAGAAATCTTGTACAATTAAATGTGATACAAAAGTATAAACAGACCGACACCGAACGGTAAAAGATCTTTTTGAAAAAAAAAATTGCTGCGTAAGGAAACGTACTTTATATGCTGAGACCTAGTGGCCGTTGACAGGTTCTCAGTCTTCCCCCACTCCAATTCCAAGCTGTTCTCAGTGCCTACATGCAGTATATTGGTGTTTACTCGTAGATGTAATGATTTTCTATGGAATTATGTCATGTTTCTATGTTATAATTTACAGGGCATGTTTTCCATTAATATAACTGTATAATAATTACATCTCCCCAAGTACGCCGAGTAATAAATATGTTGTTGAAAGAAATGATATGCTTTTAATTAGTTCGAGAAAGTTGAGGACTCACAATCAGCTAAGAGGCTATTTAGGTAGGAGGTTAGTATTATGGGAGGAATGATTAAGTTATTAAAAACGTTGTAGTTGTAGTTTTAAACCGTGATATTGTCTTTGAAATATGTATTTTTGATTAATTATTTAGATATACTCTATTTACCTGATTTATATAGATTTATTTCATTGTTTCATTATTACTGGGTTTTTAAATGTATTTGTTTTTGTAATAGCTGTATATATGCAGATATATAATGAACTTAACAACAGAGATAAGAGTAGACTACAAGCTGCTGCAATGAGGTTTCTGAGCAAAATTTTAGGAAAAACCAGATTGAACAAAATTATAAATGATGATATTCGAGCAGAACTAAAAATTGATCCCTTAGAAAGCAAATAGAGAAGAAACAAGTAAATTGGTGGGGACATCTAGTAAGAATGCCAGAAGATAGACTAGTAAAACAAATTTGGCACGCGAAAGTTGCAATTCACAGAAAAAGAGGTACACCCAGAAAAGAGTGGAACAATAACTGAAGCGAAACAATTAACCACAAATAGAAGAAGATGGAAAAATTTTGTTAACACATAGTAATAGAGCAAAATTAAAGTTGTCACACAAATGGCAAGTAAGAAATAGTTATGTAAGAAGTGTTGTACACTTAAATGTAGTACAGAAGTGTAAACCGATCTACACCGAACGGTAAAAGATCTTTTTGAAAAGAAAAAAATAATAAAGAAAAATAAAAAAATAAAATAAAAATTGCTGCGTAAGGAAACGTACTTTATATGCTGATACCTAGTGGTCGTTGGCAGGTTCTCAGTCTTCCCCCACTCCAATTCCAAGCTGTTCTCAGTGCCTACATGCAGTATATTGGTGTTTACTCGTAGATGTAATGATTTTCTATGGAATAATGACATGTTTCGATGTTATAATTTGCAGGGCATGTTTTGCATTAATATAAGTGTATAATAATTACATCTCCCCAAGTACGCCGAGTAATAAATATATTGTTGTAAGAAATGATATGCTTTTAATTACTTTGGGCAACTTGAGGACTCACAATCAGCTAAGATGTGATATACGAGGCTAATATGTTGAGAGGAATGATTATATTATTGAAAACATTGTAGTTGTATCACGTATCACGCCGGCGGACGAAGTTCAAGTCCTCGAGGCGGGCACCTCTTTGCGAATGAATTATGCTGACACATTACCACATACTCAACCACATACACATTACTAAGAAAACACAACATTCAACACTACAAACTTACACACTCAACTCTACACTACACCCAACACACCCAAATGTACACAGTCTACAACTGCAGAAATCTACTATCACCAACAACACCTATCAAAAACATGAACAGCAACTACAAAATTGTAAGTAAACAATAATAAAAATGTCTCATCTCAATGGTCGATAGAGAATAAAATATATGATAATTCATTATATAATAATAATTTATTAAAACATGAAAATGCATTACACTAGATTAACCATACATATTTCATTATCAATCAGAAGAGAAAAAAGCAACTAATTTCCACGAAATTAATTAAAAATTTCAATATAACCAAATTAAAACTAAAATGTTAACCTTTAAAGACCTGACCTGACCTGACCTGACATTCATGGTTGAGGTAAGTATCAATGACAACATTTTTGAAATATAACGTGCTTACACTGGATGTTGCTCAGATAATTTGTTTCAAATGAAACTACAGTGCACAAAATTAATAAATTTAAATGAGAGTTATTTATAATTGTTTGTGAGGGTACCTGAAACGAAGATACAGTGATGATCAGTGGGTGTTCAGCATTAAGCAGCAACAAACTAGCTTAAAACCTATTCACAGATCTCTAGAAAATTTCTTTAAATAAATCATTCAAACGGGTTGAATACTTTGGGAGCTATGGCGCCAGAAACATTTAAAAATTAAAAAGATGTGACGCCAAATCTACACAGTCTACAACTACGGAAATCTACTATCACTATCAATACCAATCAAAAACATGAACTACAAACAGCAACAACAAAATTGTAAACAAACAATAATGAAAATGTATCATCTCGAGAAGACCTCAATGCTCGATAGAGAATAAAATATTTTTCTTATTTATTCAACAACCTTTTTCTACCACATAGTGGTGTAAGGGAACAGTAACTTTCACCCTGCCCAATTCGGTCTCGCTACTGATGGCACTTGCTCTGAACTTTTTGTGCATATGGATTTTTCCGGGGACCGTTGCAAGCGAATCGCCCAACCTTCGTGCACGTTCTTACCGCGAAATCAGGAGTTTGCGGACGGCGCCGCAGCTGCTTGTTGAGTGAGGCGACAAAGTAGTCACCCATCCAACGCCTAGTCCGACGTCCGACGATGCCCAACTGCAGTGATCCAACGAGCAGCGAGCTTCACAACGCGGCAAGCCGCCGCTCGAATAAAATATATGAATTTTTATTATTAAAACATGAAAATGCATTACACTAGACATAATTAACTATACATATTTCATTATCAATCAGAAGAGAAAAGAAAAGCAACTAATTTCCACGAAATTAATTAAAAATTTCAATATAACCAAATAAAAACGAAAATATTAACCTTTAAAGCATTGCAACAAAAGCAATAGGATCGTTTAATTCTGTGTGGTCCTACTTAAGTCATCCAACAATAAATCATAGACTTATTCATTTCCACTTCTCCAGCCTCCAGCGTCCAACTAAACAATAATAAACCACTAAACAATAGTTACTTATACATACATATTAAAACGTAAACACTTTACTAACTACAAAATGTAAACAAAACAACGCAAATACCGATTGTTCCTCAACTTACCATTAGTAAGTTACTAACAAATAAACCGGTATTATTTATCAACGCAATGGACAAACGCATTTTGCGCATTTGTCCGAATGCGTAATTTTCGTAATTGCACTCGTGGGGTAAGCAAACACGAGCGTAAATTCAAGAAAAGTAATCGCTTTTTCAGCGTGCAATTAAGCAAGCTAATCAAAGCACTTGTGAGCGCCGTTGTTACATTCGCCACATACACATATACACGTGTATATACTCTACTCATACACATATACACACATACACATATACATACAGTACATATATACATACATATATACGTACGTATACATACATATACAAACATATGGGCATACATATTCGTACATACACATTTCGAAGCTTGATAAGTCGTTACAACGTCCATCAAGCCGCACAAGCCGCTGCTCGTAAACGGCAACATCATGAATCTCTCTTCTCTTGCTGTTGCTGTTGTTGAAGTTGTTGTCGGTGCTGTGTGTATGTGTGTGTGTGTGTGTGTGTGTACGTGTGGGTATTTGTATGTATGCGTACGTCTTTAATCTCTCGCGATGCTTCTTCATCATCCACCTCTTCTTGCATACCTGATGGCGGCACCTCACTCTTGATTAGCTCAACGTATAGAATTCAGACTTTAAACAGGGGCGACTCGCTTATACTTTGTAAAGAATTAAAATTATTCAAAAAAAAAATCTAAATTCAAGAAAATCATAATATTCATTATCCTCTGATGAGCAAAACGATTGTATATGTAACCAAGTACATTTTTTTTCATTTTTTTAAATTTCAAATAGTTTTTATAAATAAAGTAATATAGTAAATATAGTAAAGTAATAGTTTTTAAAAATAAAGTGTGTAAAATAAAGTGTGTGTGTAAAAATAGTGTGTGCGTGTGTGTGTGTGTGTGTGTGTGTGTGTGTGTGTGTGTGCGTGTGTGTGTGTGTATGTGTATGTGTGTGTATGTGTAAGTTAATATGTGTATGTGTGAGTTAATGTGTGTATATTTGTATGTGTGCATGTGTGTATACGTGTATGTGTGTTTATATGTGTATATGTGTAGATATGCTTGTGTGTGTATGTGTGTGTGGGCTCGTGAATGCGTGTATATGTATATAGATTAGTGTACATGTAAATATGTATAATTGTGTGTGCATATAAATATTATGTGCACATGAATGTGTAAATGTATATGTATCATTCTGTTTTGTGTACTCACTTGTAAGCGTGTTGTTGTGCGATAGAACACCCAACAAGATGCGACGCGCGGCGGCGGCGGCGGCGCGCTTTGATCTTTCGCCGACGCAAGTTGCGCAAGCGTCTTCGTCGCGCGCACCTCTCTCTGAACGACGGGACGCGACGAGAGAAGAGTTCGCTATGGGTAAGCCAGATTGTGAGAGGAAGAGTGGCCATGATGGCGATGGTTTTCCTCCCAGATACGAATGCATTAACAACGTGACAATTACCGTAACGATAAACATGGGACACGTAACGTGCCGGAATTACGAATGCTTCAGTTTTTGAAGGTTAGATAGGTTGGGAAGATCGGATAAATGAACAGGCGGACGGATGGATGGACCATTCATCCGCCTGTTGGATGGTTTAACCATGGTAGTTAGACTGGATGCATGAATAGTCGAATGATGGTTGAACGATTTTCAGACAGTTTTGGCCTTTTGGTGATTTAAATTCGTAGAGTGTTTTAAGCAATGTAATTGTGAATAACGCCTTTGGTTTTGGCTTAAGTCATTTTGAAAGTGATTCCATAATCATCCATGGGTTAGAAATTTTCGAGGTTGATTGATTTTGTTAGGGCTTTAGCTTACAATAAGGTGACAAAGCACGAGAGACAGAACAATAGGCGATTGTTATTTCGTTGTTACAAAGAAGTTGATGGACAAATTGTTGATAGTTTGATGACAATAGAGGATAATATCAAAGTACCTATATCCGTTGATTGTCACCATGGAAATTTAAGAGTTAAGAGTCTAGGTGGTGTATATTTGGTTGCCTATGAGCTAGACCCATTATACTGTGAGTGTTATAATACAAATAAGTCATTATACAGAGTGACCTGTTTGCTCATTCCCTCTCGTCACCTTATCCTGTCCAGGACCATTTCTTCAGTTAGTTTTCTTTCTTCCATGGCCTTTACTATTCCTGCATACCACGTCTGTCGTGGTCTACCTCGCTTTCGCCCTGCAGCTTGCCAGTCCAGCATTTGCACTGGCCATCGACTTTCAGGCATTCTCCTAACGTGACCAAACCATCTTAATTGTCGTTCCTTAATTCTGTCTAAAACTGTCGCCTCTACTTTCATAGGTCTTTTTCATATTTCAAGGTCTTTAACGACTATGTTTCTGATTCTCTCCTTTTTTTTGAAATTCTTGCACTTCGGCGCAGATAGTCCATTTCAGTTGCTTCTATACGTTGTTCCATTTGTTTGTTAATTACCCATAACTCACTGCCATAGCACAAGACTGACTCCACCATCGTCGACCCAATTTGCTTCTTTGTATCCTTTGACAGCGATTTGTCCCACCATAAAGAGTTAAGACACCCCCATATCTTCCTGCTTCCATTTATTCTTTCTTTTATTTCTGTATCACTTGTGCCTCTTTGGTCTATAACACTTAAGTATTTGAAATTTAGGACCTCTTCTATGAGCACTTTAAAGATCAATTTTTAGCTCAAAATTCCTGCATTCGTTCCAGAGAAAAGATTCTGTTTCAAAATGATTCATAACTAATCTAAATCTTGCGATCTTCTTATTGTTAGAGGTTATGTTTGTTAGTTTTAAAGGAAATTTGTAGTCTATGTATTTATCTTTATCTTTGGTACCTTCTACAGTTTGAAGTAGTGTTATTAGTATATCTACGATACCAACCGAAAATAAATACCAAGGTAACCTTAACTTAACCAACTTAACTTAACTTAACTTAACTTAACCAAGGTAACTCCTTCGTCATCTTAGCATTCATTATCCTTTGGCAAATCTTTTTTAGACTCACACACCTTGCGGAAGAAAGGAGGTAACAACCTTATCTCTTATCTCTCTAGCGGTGGAGGTGGACTTGATAGGAAAGTCGACAAACGTGCCCGCGTCTCGCGTGCCTTTGATTTCTGGAGGCAGCACAACTTACACCTTTTTCCCAAAAGTGGATAGAATCCGGTTCGAAGGACCATGTCAAACGCCCTAGAGATGCCGTTCCTCATCTATGTTTTGGTTAGGTTAGGTTAGGCTAGGTTTCGTGCATACACTCGAATCTTGCGATAGATGGAAAGTAGAACGAAGAAAGCTCAGAGAAGCTGCGGACATCGTCGCAGAGGATCTAAAGAGAGGGGTGTTAGAATCGGAGGAAATATGGAATGTAGTCACAATGTTCGCTAGTAGTGTGTTGAGCGCGAAATAGGGTTTATAAAGTCCGAGCACCTATCTTGATGTAATGCATTTGAGAGCGTATTCCGGGATAGGAGATAGGATTTTAGTTTGGATATTTCAGGTCAAAAGATGTCAGTCCTACAGTCAGACTATAAAGGCACAAACCGCAATAAAACGAAAAAAAGGTTAGGTTAGGATAGGTTTGTACACGAGTCTCGCACGCCCCTGATTCCCGGCAACATCACAACTTACAAGCTTTTCTCAAAAGTGAATAAAATCCGGTTCGAAGGACCATGTCAAATGCCCTAGAGATGACGTTCCTCATCTATGTTTTGGTTAGGTTAGGTTTCGTGCATTCACTCGAATCTTGCGATAGATGGAAAGTAGAACGAAGAAAGCTCAGAGAAGCTGCGGACATCGTCGCAGAGGATATAGGGAGAGGGATGTTAGAATCGCAGGAAATATGGAATGTAGTCACAATATTCGCTAGTAGTGTGTTGAGCACGAAATAGGGTTTATAAAGTCCCAGCACCTATCCTGATGTAATGCATTTGAAGGCGTATTCCGGGATAGGAGATAGGATTTTAGTTTGGGTATGTCAGGTCAAAAGATGTCAGTCCTACACAGTCTTACACTCAGACTATAAAGGCTTTCCACAAAGCGCAATAAAACGAAAAAAAAAGGTTAGGTTAGGATAGGTTTGTACACGAGTCTCGCACGCCCCTGATTCCTGGCAACATCACAACTTACAAGCTTTTCTCAAAAGTGAATAAAATCCGGTTCGAAGGACCATACCAGGCGCACTAGAGATGCCGTTACTCATCTCCCGTTTGGTTATAGCGGCTAACGTTGATCTATTAATTGAGATAAATAATGATTCTCTGCAATCAATTTTATTAAATGTCTGTAAAATGCAAAAAAAAATCTTCTCTGAAATGTGGTCAAATTTTAAGCAAGAAAACGGATTTTTTGTTGTGGTTTGTAAACTGCTGTGTATGAACGTGGCGACGTGTGGCGTTGACGTGGTGCCAGCGTCGGCGATGATGGTGGTGACTGGCGCGGCATGCGCTTCGGTTGATTGTGTTTTTGCACTGGGGCGCGAAAATTTTGTGAAATTCCTCGTTAGGGCGCGTTGTTTATGACCGCCTTTGTCGGCACGCCGCATCGCGCCACGGTGGCCATTAGCCTTCGGTAATGCCGCTCATGCTACACTACACTCAGCCACGCAAACACACAAACACACACACATAAACACAAATACACGTATACAAATACACCCATACCAACATGTGCGTGAGCTCACGCGCTAATTGTCACATCGTAAACATTCCAAGCACGCCAGACCATTGCAAACCATTTGCAAATGGTAACCAAAGATACCGTATAACAAGTAGGCTCAATACGAAAGATTAGTCGATAAGTATCGATAATTTGTTTCGGCATTTCACATTTCTATAGATATCGTTATTTTTGTTATTATAAATATCGTATAAATAAGTGTTCATATTTCGATACTTTTTCCAGTGAACAATCACATCGCAATCTACATGTGAGAAGTGTAACCTCAACTAAACGCTCCGCTGCGTCATCTGAAAAGTTTGCAGATCTGAAAAGTTTCGTGATTTTCTCTTCCTTTAAACAATTATTAGAAAAAGATTAAAATTAAGAGATTTTTTCGATTTTTAAGGCAGGCGAGTTAGATTGGTAGATGACACGCCACTGGTTGTTGATTTTATTAGGAGTTACCATGACTACCTCACTCCTTATTTAAACATAAGGTAGACGAGTCTTTAGGTAAGACAAAGATAGAAGAAAAAATGGGGGAGGTCACAGGGGCGTAGAACCTATCAAAAATTATTTTAAAATTTGAAAAAGACCTGTTAATACTTTAGATATTAGATAATACTTTCAATATTTTTAATACCAAGAAGTATCGATACTTTTAAATCTAAAATATCGAATTTTTGATAAATTCTTGATTTCTCAAAATTTAGACTTTCCTACTTAAAAGTATCGATATTTTCTCTTCCGGTGTGATTCGACAAAATTATATTTGACAAACTAATCCCTTTTCTTCAAAATTTGACAATTTAACAAATAGCTATGAGTAGAGTTTCAAAATTGACATTTCTCACATTCTTTTCAATTTTAGCGTGCAGTTTTTCAGCGTTTCATCAAGCCTTCAGGATGATATCCGATACGTTGGCGCCGTCTATTAAACCATGCTTTTGATAACTGCCGCCTTTTGCGGCTCATCATCCTTTCCCATCACCGGAGCACCCACAATAAACCCATAAAACATCGACCACGTTGATGGGGTCTCGAACAGGAGACGAAACGTTCGTGTCGCCTGCCTCTTGTTTCTACTACGTGCCGCTGCATGTGGCGATGCAATGTAATGCTACTCATAATTGTTCCTCCCGCTTCTGGTCTGGGCAACGCTGATGGGCGGCATTTCGGCTTTGTGTGTGGCTACTTCCGACATCCGACGTTTAATAAATACCTAATAGAGACTGACACGTTGCGCATTCTTTTAGAAAATCGCTTTTTTTCTGTTTTACGATTCTGCGAGGATTATTTTTATTATTTATCAATATTCCTATCAATATGATTGAAATACGCAATTATTTATCAATAAATTCATTTGTCATGATTCGATGAGGAAATAAGGTGAGTTTCATAAATATTTTATTGTAATAGTAAAGTGTTAACAATGGTAATAAGTATATTTTATGTAATATGTGTAAGATATAAAATTTAAGTGAGTTGATTTGTATGAAAACAACCGATAAATCCATGAAATATGTTATAAAACAAGGTATAATCGATAGCTGCACAAAACCGATTAGAAAAATATTACTACCATGTTAAAGTACATAAAAAGGAGAATAAATTGGTATATGCGGCATATTGTTCGATTGAGGGATAAGGGTGAAAAAACCCTATTGAAGTTCTGACTCAAATTTTCATAAAACTGCAAATTTCATCTCATTTTAAAAGCAGAATAAAGGAGTTTCATCGTAATGGGATTGAAATAAGTTCGATCCCGTGAGAAAGTAGAAGAATTGGGGAGCATTTTGATGTTTGTTTCATCTTTCTAGCTTCATATTTAGTATGAAAAATCTTGAGCAAAAGAATTCCTCGAAAATGTGCGTCATCCCATTCGAGAATAATTAGTTTCTAGTCTTATTCTACATACACCTATATCAATTTTCGCGCGAATTTGAGGGGTCGACTCCGTAGCCTCTCCTTATGAGATTTCTACTAACAAAAACAGGAGTTATCACATTCTACTCCTTAGAATTAAGAAACATCGAAATTTCCTATTAAAATTAAAATTTAAACGATATTTAAAAACAAATATTTTCTCTTTAAACAAATAACAAGAAATTTATTGAAGTTCAGACTCAAATTTTCATAAAACTTCAAATTTTATCTCATTTTAAAAGCAGAATAAAGGAGTTTTATCGTAATGGGATTGAAGTAAGTTCGATACCGTGGGAAAGTAGAAGAATTGGGGAGCATTTTGATGTTTGTTTCATCTTCCTAGCTTCATATTTAGTATGAAAAATCTTGAGTAAAAGAATTCCTCGAAAATGTGCGTCGTCTCATTCGAGAATAATTAGTTTCTAGTCTCATTCTACATATCAAATTTCGAGCAAATTTGAAGGATCTACTCCGTAGCTTCTCCTTGCGAGTTTCCCATTAACGAAAAAAGGGGTTATCACATGAAAAATCGTGAGCAAAAGAATTCCTTGAAAATGTGCGTCGTCTCATTCGAGAATATTTAGTTTCTAGTCTTATTCTACACCTTTATCAATTGTCAAGCAAATTTGAAGGGTCGACTCCGTAGCCGCTCCTTCTGAGATTTCTACTAACGAAAAAAGAGGTTATCACATTCTACTGCTTAGCAAACATCGAAATTTCCTATTAAAATTAAAATTTAAACTATATTTAAAACCAAATAATTTTTCTTTAAACGAATAACAAGAAATTTATTGATAACTCAAATTTTCATAAAACTTCAAATTTTATCTCATTTTAAAAGCAGAATAAAGGAGTTTTAACGTAATGGGATTGAAATAAGTTCGATACCGTGAGAAAGTAGAAGAATTGAGGAGCACTTTGATGTTTGTTTCATCTTCCTAGCTTCATATTTAGTATGAAAAATCTTGAGTAAAAGAATTCCTCGAAAATGTGCGTCGTCTCATTCGAGAATAATTAGTTTCTAGTCTTATTCTACATATACCTATATCAATTTTCGAGCAAATTTAAAGGATCGACTCCGTAGCCTCTCCTTGCGAGTTGCCCATTAACGAAAAAAGGGGTTATCACATGAAAAATCGTAAGGAAAAGAATTCCTTGAAAATGTGCGTCGTCTCATTCGAGAATATTTAGTTTCTAGTCTTATTCTACACTTATATCAATTGTCAAGCAAATTTGAAGGGTCGACTCCGTAGCCGCTCCTTGTGAGATTTCTACTAACGAAAAGAGGGGTTATCACATTCTACTGCTTATTCGAATAATAATAAATCGAAATTTCGTATTAAAATTAAAATTTAAACGATATTTAAAAACTAAAATATGTTTTCTGTAAACAAATAACAAGAAATTTAACAGTATTGTCTCTTCTTTCATTATATTTTCCCCTTTTTTTTATGTCGTTCGAAAACATTGGAAACTTGTCATCACTTTTGATTGCAGAACAAATATTAACATGTTGACATACAGGCAGGCGACTCATTGTGCTATTATCTTATCCCTATTGACATGAAGCCTAAATGAAAGTAAAACAACCAATAAAACTACATAAAAAGCGATAAAAAAGGTAAACTGCAAATACAGCGCTGGCAGTGTGCAGTGTGCAGCGCAGTAGCCGGGTCATGTGATAATTTTCCAGCTACCAGCAGATGTAAGCAAGCAATGAAGCAAGCAAGTGAGCCTGCAGCTTTTACACGTCGTTTTCGTGCGCACATTTTCTGCGATTTTATGCGTTTTTATACGACGCGCCGCGCCGCCGTTGAATGCATTTATTTTATGGATTTAGCACCATTTGCGCACACAATGCCACAGCCAACAACGCCATCATTTACCACAATTTGCACTTTTCGTACTTAAGGTAGTAACAGAATACTTGTGAATTTCTCCAGTTGAGAAGCAGAAAAAGAAAAGAAACAGTAATGGTGTGGGACAACTTTTTCAAATAGTTGGAAAGAGGGTATAATTGAGTTTAAGTATGGTAAAGGCACTTAAGCCGAAAGTATGCAACTTGTGAAACATTTTATAAAAGAATTAATACCTTGGAAATTACGATAAATCTTAATGTTTATAATTATCGGAAACACGTTTCATTTATTAATGGACATTTTACGCAGTAGTTAAGAAAAATATTATGCGTCCAACCGGACTGGGAGATAGATTTAGAGTTTATCATTTTTTAATTAGTTTGATTTGAAAAAGAAGGCTTAAATCGGTATAATATGTTTCAAAGTTTATGTCCGCAAAGTTTTACTGGAAAATATGATGCCTCCGACCGGATGTTAAATATATAATCTGGAAAATATCACATGAATGTACTAATACCAAACCATACGACACGATTGATATCAAAATGTCATTATCACTATTATCACTAAAATAGTCATAATCAAGAAAATTTCCTGGATGCTTCCAACCGGATTAACCTCCAACTTTTTTGACATGTTGTGAAACAAGTTTTGATATTGATTACTCTTTAGTCAAAAAAGTAAATATGATGCTTCCGACTGGATGCGAAAGGGTAAAACATCACTTGGGTGAAAATATAGAAATAAGCGGAAAGTATGCAACTTGTAAAACGTGTAATAAAAGTATTGATATCTTCGAAATTATACTGAAACATAATGTTTATAATTATCGGCCAACCGGACTGGGAGATGGATTTCGAGTTTATCATTTTGTAATTAGTTTGATTTGAAAAAGAAGGCTTGAATCGGTATAATATATTTCAAAGTTTATGTCCGCAAAGTTTTATTGGAAAATATGATGCCTCCGACCGGGTGTTAAATATATAACCTGGAAAATATCACATGAATGTACTAATACCAAACAATACGACATAATTGATATCAAAATGTCATTATCACTAAAATAGTCATAATCAAGAAAATTTGGTGGATGCTTCCAACCGGATTAACCTCCAACTTTTTTTGACATGTTGTGAAACAAGTTTTGATGTTGATTACTCTTCAGTCAAAAAAGTAAATATGATGCTTCCGCCTGGATGCGAAAGGGTAAAATATCACTTGTGTGAAAATATAGAAATAAGCGGAAAGTATGCAACTTGTAAAACGTGTAATAAAAGTATTTATATCTTCGAAATTATAATGAAATATAATATTTATAATTATCGCAAACCATTTTCATTTATTAATGGACATTTTACGCAGTAATTTAGAAAAATATGATGCGTCCAACCGGACTGGGGGATAGATTTAGAGTTTATCATTTTGTAATTAGTTTTATTTGAAAAAGAAGGCTTGAATCGGTATAATATGTTTCAAAGTTTATATCCGCAAAGTTTTATTGGAAAATATGATGCCTCCGACCTGATGTTAAATATGTAACTTGGAAAACATATCATAAAAATACTAATACCAAATAATATGAAACGACTGTTTATTAAAAAGTCATTATCACTAAAGTAATCATAATCAAGAAAATTATTAATTATTTTTAATTAATGGATGCTTCCAACCGGATTAACCTATATTTTTGAAATTTCATACTTTGAAGTTAAATACGTGAATTTTGAAATATGTTTAGAAATTCACCTACTCATACCTGTGAAAGAAAATATGATGGTACCAACCGGATAAGAATTGATATACTTAAAATTTTGACATTTTGAGATTGGCTTGATAGAAAAAGATCATAATCTTATAAAAAAAAAGTTTTAAACTTTATAATTCCTCGACAATAAAGGAAAATATAATGCTTCCGACCGTACTTGAGTGACATATTTATAATTTGACATTCTTAGGTTGAGACATTGAAATAAAGAGGTCTTGAATCAATAAAATATATTTCTAAACACATAAACACAGTTTAATTCGAAAATGTGATGCCTCCAACCGAATATGAAAAGACATATTTGGGATTTTGTGTTTGATTAGATTGAAGAATGGTCCTTACCAGTAATTGCGAAAGATATGGCAAAGTAGTGCCTATCAAGGACGAAGAAGAAGAAGAAGAAGATATAGGAAAATATGATGCATACGACCGGATGTTAAATATATAACTTGGAAAATATCATGAATGTACTAATACCAAACAATACGACACGATTGATAACAAAATGTCAATATCATTAAAATAATCATGATCAAGAAAATTTAATGGATGCTTCCAACCGGATTAACCTCCATTTCTGAAATTTCATATTTTGAAGTTTAATACGTGAAGAGTGGCTTTGTTATCAAATTTGAAATATGCTTAGAAATTCACCTACTCGTACCTGTGAAAGAAAATATGATGGTACCAACCGGATAAGAATTGATATACTTAAAATGTTGACAATTTGAGATTGGCTTGATAAAAAAGGTTCTAATATTGTAAAACATGTTTTGAACCTCATAATTCCTGGGCAATATAGGAAAATATGATGCTTCCGACCGTACTTGAGTGATATATTTATAATTTGACATTTTTATATTGATACATTGAAATAAAGAGGTCTTGAATCTATAAAATACGTTTCTAAACACATAAACCGACTTTAATTCGAAAATATGATGCCTCCAACCGGATATGAAGAGACATATGGATTTTGTGATTGACATACGGGATTTTGTGTTTGATTAGATTGAAAAATGGTCTTTATCAGTAATTGTGAAAGATATTCTGAAATTCCTAATTTCATATAGGAAAATATGATGCATACGACCGGAGATGATATGACATTTCTTGCCTCTGACCCTCACATAGTTATGTAAGGAATACTGTAGGCTTCATATTATAGATTGTAAGATGTATTAAGAAACTATAGCGCCATCTATGCAGAATATAAAGAATTTCAATGTGAAACAACAACCGGATGTCGTCAAAATAAATAAATGGCCATGTCATCGGCATGCGATCACCGTTGGCGTCACGGTGAGGCAGTGTGACAAGGTGGATTTGCCAATTCATTTCATTGGCGTGTCGGCGTGTGCACATCCGCTTAATTAATCGCGTATCGGCAAACAATGCGCCAACTATAGCGAAACGCGCGCAGAATGCGCTTGCGACAAGTGCAATCGATTATGGCCGTCGCGCCAAACCGCGCAGGTGTGTATGCGCACAGCGCAGCGGCAATTTGCAATTAATGCTTATCATCGCCAATGCGATTGTCATCCACACTCCGTATCCGAATATCCACATCGATATACTATTCAAGTCATGCCGCCGATTGTTAAGTCGTAGCACCATCCTTCTTTATACTTTTTATTCAATTCATCTTTATATTTTGAAGAAAATACATTAGAAAAAAAAATCATTAGCTTTAATCAACTCCTAATGACAAGAACATATCTCCACAACATCACTTGTTCTCTTTTTTAAATGGATAAGTAGGTTTTAATATTTCTGTCATTTTGGTGTATATTTTTCGTTATGCGTTTGACGGTTGTTAGCCGGTGTGAGGTATCATATTTTCCAAGAAACAACTACTAGTAATTTTTTTTCAAAGGGGTGTGAGAAAGGCGGGAAGTGCGTGGAAGGACGAAAGGAAGTTTAGCTTAGTGGGGTGTTGGGCTATCAGAAATAGTAGTAGGACAGCTGATGGTAGAAGGAGCCTTGGAAGAGCAAGTGAGGAGAAGGGGTGAAGGAGTTGAATACCAGACTTGTCAAAACAAAATAAGGGAGAGTACATACAACCCGCAGTACCATCGTATTCAAGCTTTGGAAGGTAGATCTGACTATGTGGATAGTAAAAGGTTGAGCTCAGAAGAGAAAAGGTTGATGACAAGGGCGAGATGTGCGGGCATGAACTGAAATTCTTTGAATTTTCACAATTTGCGATTGGGTAGTTAAAGAAATGGTCCTGATCTTGTAAGAAACGTTTTGATCTTCATAATTCCGCGGTAATAGAAGAAAATATGATACATCCGACCGGACTTGAATGACATAATAATTATTTAAGATTTTTAGGTAGGTTAATTAAAATAAACAAGTCCTGCTTCCTGTAAAATACAATTCATTAGTTCGTTATCCTTTCCTCAATTCTTAATTTCTAAGTTTTTCGATTCAAATCCGGTCGATGGCATCATATTTTCCTAAAACAATCATTATTACATTTGATTTATTTTAACCAGATGAGTGTACATTTTAATATTTCTGTAATTTTGGTGTATATTTTTCGTTATGCGTTTCACGGTTCTTAGCCGGTGTGAGGTATCATATTTTCCAAGAATCAACTACTAGTAATTTTTTTTCAAAGGGGTGTGAGAAAGGCGGGAAGTGCGTGGAAGGACGAAAGGAAGTTTAGCTTAGTGGGGTGTTGGGCTATCAGAAATAGTAGTAGGACAGCTGATGGTAGAAGGAGCCTTGGAAGAGCAAGTGAGGAGAAGGGGTGAAGGAGTTGAATACCAGACTTGTCAAAACAAAATAAGGGAGAGTACATACAACCCGCAGTACCATCGTATTCAAGCTTTGGAAGGTAGATCTGACTATGTGGATAGTAAAAGGTTGAGCTCAGAAGGGAAAAGGTTGATGGCAAGGGCAAGATGTGGAACGGAGGAACGGGGGCGGAAGGTATGGATGGGTGTAGAGTATATGAGATGTATGGTGTGTGAGTATGGGGTTGATACGTGGGAGCACATAGCGAGTGAATATATGGGATTAGAGGGAAGAATGGGCCCAAGATATTGATTGTGAGGGTGAAAGGAGTATGAAAAGGTCGCTGAGGGTGGGAGGGTGAGGGTAGTCATGGTGAGGAGAATACTACAAGAGAAAAACCAAAGGAGAAGGCGAAGAGATGGGATGTACGAGTTGGTAATGTAGTATACTAAACTTAGTCGTCGAGGTGTATTTTTTTATTATTTATTATCTACCTTTTTTAAGTTTTTAATATGTAATTCCTAGTTAATGTATTTTATAGTTTTTAATCATTTATTATGCTTTTTTATAGTATCGGAAGATATAAGAGGAATATTTTATTAAATCAATGGCCATCAAATAAATGGAATGCATTAAACCCAAAAACTGCACTGCACTGCCGCAGTCAATCAGTAATACTTCCCCGAACGCACATCGGAATTAATTAAGCTCCGTCGATTCGGCGGCTCGTCGCGTCGGCGTGCGTTGTGTTGTGTTTGACGGTTTATCCGGTGTGTGGTATCATATTTTCCAAGAATCAACTACTAGTAATTTTTCGTCAAATTTTCAACATAAGGGTCTTAATCTTGTAAAACACGATTTGATATTGATAACTCTTCAGTAAAAAAAAAACTACAATCATTCGAAATTGTGAGGGAAAATATGATTAATCCGACCGGGCATGAATTGAAATTCTTTGAATTTTCACAATTTGCGATTGGATAGGTAAAGAAATAGTCCTGATCTTGTAAGAAACGTTTTGATCTTCATAATTTCCCGGTAATAGAAGAAAATATGATATATCCAACCGGACTTGAGTGACATAATAATAACTTAAAATTTTAGGTAAGTTAATTAAAATAGGCAAGTCCTGCTTCCTGTAAAATACCATTCATTAGTTCCTTATCCTTTCCTCAATTCTTAATTTCTAAGTTTTTCGATTCAAATCCGATCGATGGCATCATATTTTCCTAGAACAATCATTATTACATTTGATTTATTTCAACCAGGTGAGTATACGTTTTAATATTTCTGTAATTTTGGTGTATATTTTTCATGATGCGTTTGACGGTTTTTATCCGGTGTGGAGTATCATATTTTCCAAGAATCAACTACTAGTAATTTTTGGTCAAATTTTCAGGATAAGGGTCTTAATCTTGTAAAACACGATTTGAGATCGATAACTCTTCAGTCAAAAAATAAAAAATAAAATCATTCAAGATTGTGAGGGAAAATATGATTAATCCGACTGGGCATGAACTGAAATTCTTTCAATTTTCACAATTTGCAATTGGATAGTTAAAAAAATGGTCCTGATCTTGTAAGAAACGTTTTGATCTTCATAATTCCCCGGTAATAGAGGAAAATATGATACATCCGACCGGACTTGAGTGACATAATAATAATTTAAAATTTTAGGTAGGTTAATTAAAATAGGCAAGTCCTGCTTCCTGTAAAATACAATTCATTAGTTCGTTATCCTTTCCTCAATTCTTAATTTCTAAGTTTTTCGATTCAAATCCGGTGGATGGCATCATATTTTCCTAAAACAATCATTATTACATTTGATTTTTTTTTAAACCCGATGAGTTGTTTCTTCATTTTGTTGATTTATTGATAATATGATTGTCTAATAGATTTTTAAAACTTGAAATATCTCTATATCAATTTTCTATATTTTGACAAATTTTATAACCTCAATATTTTAAGACTTCAGGACTTAATATTCCCCTCAAATTTAAATTAAATAATATACGACTTTCTATTAACATAAAATAATGTGTGGATCATTAATTAAACTCGACTACAAGTGACGCTAACGTCAGTAAAAATGAATAATGTGAAAGTCAGCCCTAATCTAACCTAGGAGAGTCTACGAACCCTTTTCGAAATTCACAAAACATCCACTGGAACCCCACAACCATCAGTATCAGCCATAAAGTCGCCTTACAAACCGGATGGTAAACGATAATTATGTAATTCATGTCAGTCGTGCTGTCACGAGCACGCTCGAACATGACAAACATGACAACTGACAATTGTAGACTTAATTTAATACCTACCACCATTGACATACCACATATTCAGCCCTAGACATAGCCATAGATGTACCACACCCATAGCAAACAATACTTTCAACCCGCAACACATTTTTTCTTTCAATTCCAAAATGGCTTCCTGCCCTTAGTTTGTACTTTTTCATCCATCAGATGATGTTCTATTTAATTTTAATTTCAACATAACAGCTTTTCAACTTCCATTGAGATACTACATCTATCATAATCATAATTTATCTAAATATTAATAACCCTTAACCCATAGAGGCATTAAAGGCCTTAAATCATAAAGGGATAGACCACCAACGACATCAAAAGGAACCCCTGGCCATTTTTTACCAAATTCTACGTTATCCAGATGCTGCTAAACACCGTAGGGGTGTCATTTTGACAACCCCTTGATGGAATCAACTTAAGTCAGTTGTATTTCGGACATATCAATTCAATTTCGGTGGGTTACCAACAGCTGGTGGTAGGTTTATAGCTTTATAATCTTTGTAATTATATAATTTTGATTGATTTACATTTTTTGTGGTTTTTGTTTTTGAAGACCGGAAGAAGGCAGCCATTTTGATTGGTACAAAATGGCTGTTTTACTAATCAAAATGGAGTTTTCCTCTGTAAGAAACTGATTGGTAGTGTGTGTGTGTGTAACGTGGTGTAATACGAGGGTAATAATAAGGCGATGTTAATGCGTCGATAAATTGGATTTATAATTGAGACATTAAGGCGTAAATGCCGAAAATTCCACATGCGTCTTCCGTCCCCGTACGCGTCATTCGTTCGTGACCGGACGGTTAGTCCTGGGGCTACTTACACTTTTCGTTCCGTTTCTACGTATTCGTTTCCAAGTGTATCATTTCGAATCGCCGACTTACGACGCACTTTGATAATATGCAATCATTCACCGTCACATAGCACAGATTAAGTGTAATTACACAAATAGAATTCGTTACTTTTTTATGAAGTTTTGTTTTGGTAATGTCTTTATTTTTGAGGTTAATTTTTTGAGGTTTATGTGAGGGAATTTTTTATTCACTTCATTTAAGTTCAGTTCAGGTTCGGCTACGATTTCAATGATCTTTAAATTCTTAGATTATCAATTTCAATGTGTGTGTGTGTGTGTGTGTGTGTGTGTGTGTTTCTATCAAATATATTATTTGATATATTTGATATTGAGATTTAAAACACAGTTGCAAGTTAAAAAAAAAATAGATTATACATTTTTGGCAATTTATAGGTGTAGAATTTTCATGTTTCTCCGTTTGGAGACTTATATTTTCGTAATTATTTCTTACACATTTTTGTTTCTTATATAAATCAATAGCTATTACAAATTTGTAAATATTTATAAGTACTATCAGATTAAGTCTGGTCTCTGTCCATCATATCTTCTTAGTTTCATTGAGTTTTGATTGTTTTTATGCTTAATCTTTATAACAGATCATTTCAATGGAATAATATATAAATAATTTTGTTTAAATAAAAACTAATTGGTTTCCATCGAATGTGGATTGAAATTCCGCATGGAATGATACCAAATTTGATATGAAAATGTAATTTATAATATGTTATTAACATCTTGATTTCATCGCTTTCATAATACATATGGTAAATATAATTACATATATTTCAAAAACTATACGACATATTTCAAAAATTTAAAAAGTATCTCGTAACTAATGTAATAATCATTAATACTGCATGTTTTTATCATAATTAAAGAAACCGTTCATGTTTTATAATGCAGACGACGAAATGCCCTCACGATGGTTGTTAGCCCGACGTTGAAGTGAACACGCGATGGTCGTCAGCCCGCGAAGAAGTTGATTTGAACCACGATGACAGGTCCAGCTACGATTTCCATGATCTTTAAATTTTTAGATTATTCGAAATTCGATTTGTGCGTGTATTTATATTATTTTTTAACTTGTAAACAAGAGAATAACTAAATAACAATCTATTATAACTTAAGTTAATTGCCGATTCTAATCAGGTAGAAATGCAGCAAATATCTCGCATATATCGTGGAACATGTGAAAAACATTTCATGTGGTCCAACCAAAATTAAATAAAAATCGATTACTTAATTTCCTTCCTTTAATAAACCAACCTCTAGGTAGAAAAAAAAAACTAATTTCATGCATGTATGAATATGAATATATGTAATATAAGTTCCCCACAAGTTCCCCACATATTTGTCCGGCTATTACCTCTAATAATACAAGATATCAATCGCAATCAATGTTTGAACAATTTATTTCCCAAATTGATTCACCATTTCGTCGTGCGTATCATTTATTTGGATCTCAATACATCCATATCATCTACGTCAACTTGTATATATGGATAAGTGAATCTAGTGGGTGTGTGTGTGTGTGTGTGCATGTGTGTGTGTTTGTATGAATGTATATGAGTGTCCTTCACACATGCCTTGCCAAACAAATAAATTTATTGAGGTGATATTATTACGAACGTGGAAATAAATTATCAATATGCTCACTGGCCGCACGATTATAGGGGTGTTTCTGTATTTGTATATGTAAGACTACGTACATAGGTACGTGTACGCTTAAAAATGGGGAGGGGTGAATGGGGAGGCGAAGGCGTTGGGGCGTAAACCATTGTTGTTGCCCACCAGCAGAAGACATTAGCCGCCGGTAGACTAGTGTGCATTATTTATTAATCGTAATAATGACCATCATGTGTTGTTCACTCTGCTCTGTATATGCTATCATGATATAGACATCGGAATCATCGTTCGCTTCATAAAGCATATTATTTGATTATTCTTTGTATGTTATGATATGAGTAGGTTAGTTTTTATTTGCTTATTGTTAGCGATATTGGTGATAGAGTTGGTGGTCATGTGGAATTAAGTGGTTTAGGGTGTAATGCAAACATATTATATTACACTATACTTTGTTGGATAAGTGTTAATAATTTATTGTTTTGTATTCATCTTTATTAAAGGTATTAATCTATAAAACTCTTCAAAAAACTTTAAAAAATCAAAAAGTAATATACAAATATCGTAGTATTCACTGTTTTCAATTTATTATAACTCAAATCTAAATTAATCAGCCGGGGAAGATTAACTGGC
>JAODAC010007645.1:0-28891 GCA_027575185.1 Mimaenictus wilsoni
CGTATGCTATTATTTGTGCCTGTCTAGTTCTTATTGTTCCGGTTATGTTTAGGTTGGTTATTATTTTGTCCAGCATTCGTATAAATAAAGTTGCGGATAGTGCATCTCCTTGCCTTATTCCCAGATTTGTTTCAAATTCTTCCGATAACAATCTAACGATAACAATTGTTATAGTTTATAAATTCCGATAAATTCCCAAGCAATAGGTTACGTTCCCAATAAATATGCAGTGCAGTTGATCTTTGATCCGCGAACACTATGCGTCTCACTAGAACAAAATAACGCAATAAATGAAGAGGATTTATCCATCTTACAATCATAATAGCCAATTTTCTATTTACAGTTTTGATGAAGTGAACAAGCGTTCGGGTATGTCTCAAAGTGAATGCAATCACAGCAGTTCAACTCTCAACTCTCGATCGCATAGTCCATATTTGTAGTTCGGAATCTACAAATAAGAACAAATAACACTTTGCATATGCAAAGGATGCAAAGTGTCTAACTAACCAAATAAGAACGATTTGAACAAACAAATACAAATGAGTTTATTAACAGCGTAATAGTTTCCTTATTATACTTGTCACATTCATCGTTGTACCAAACTTACGTCGAACATCCAATAAAGATAAGGAACGACCAAAGTGCCTAGAGAAATATTTCGTCATTTTGTAATTGTTTTTGATGATAATAAGTAGGTAAGTAACCATTCAGTTGAGTATTTGAGTTTCGTCAACGTGTTGGTTCGAATACGAATTATGATTCAGTCGTACTTGAACCTTCCATGTGACGGTAAGGTTTTTTTTAATGACATGAAGCATACACATATTACACATATTGTTTTTATTTAACCAGACATTACCCCATTACCCAGACCAAACAATGGCAGCGGCATTTGATTATCAAGATGGTAAGTTTTCCATTTAAAAATATGTTTTAATACGTTTTTGAAATATTTTAATGGAAAAGATGATTTCATCTCCACTCGGATGTATCACATTTTCCATTTGCAACTTTTGAATTTAGAACCTTAGAAAGAAAGTTTTATAATGAAAATGTTTAAGGCAGTAAAAAGTGTCCTGCTGAAAAGTTATACCACCATAAAATGAAAAAATATGATGCATGCGATCGAATTTTCTCATCCACTCTTTATATGTTATCATAGAGACTTACAATTAGAGTGAACTGACAGTAATTAGAAAATAAGATGCCTACGACCGTATTTTCTCTTCATGTCTCCTGATTTTAGAAACTTAGGCAGAAAGTTTAATAATTATAATTTTTAGGCATACTTGAAAATCTTCCTCCTGAAAAGTTTCCTACTTTAACAATTGTAAAATATGATGCATCCGTCCGGATGATTACATACCCGATCGGATTCAAAATATTTTACTGTATTTTCTGTATTTACAAATTTAGAAAGAAAGTTTAATAATGAACATAATACAACCATAACATCTTGAAAATAATTCGAAAAAATTATTGCGGCCGACCGGACCTTTCACATGCGGTCGTTTGCATCATACTTTCTCTTCGAATCACCAGAATTTATAGACTTAGAAAATTTACTAATGAAAATTATTTAGGGCCGGATAAAATGCGTCCTGCTGAAAATTATACTACCATATATCCAGAAGGAGCGGTAAAACTTCGTATCCCCGAAAAAGGAACCGACATAGAATGCCATCCAGTTATTTCAATCCCAACATTGTTCAAAAGAACAGTTGAAAAGTTTCCCAATAATACAGCTCTGGCCCATAAAGTTGATGACACTTGGCAGAAAATGACTTACACGTAAGTAGTTTTTACAAATTTACTAGAAAGTTAATTTTATTTGATTACTAGGGAATATTATGCTTATGTTCGTACCTGTGCAAAGGCATTCCTCAAACTGGGACTGAAACGTTATCATGGTGTAGGAATTTTGGGATTTAATAGCCCAGAGTGGTTCATATCTGAATTGGGATCTATTTTTGCTGGGTAAGTTGAAGGTACCTCCGGGAATTTCCAAATTTTCCATCTTAATTTTCAGTGGTATGTCAACTGGAATTTACTGCACAAATTCCCCTGAGGCTTGTCTGCATTGTTTAAAGATAAGTAGAGCAAATATCTGTGTTGTGGAAGATCATACTCAACTTCAGAAGATTCTGTCTATCAGGGATCAACTGCCTGAACTAAAGACCATTGTTCAATATAACGGGGAACCTAAAGATTCCTCTGTTCTGAGTGTAAGTTCTTTAAGATATTTCCTAAGAGGGTTTATAAATAGTCTGCGGTGGTTTTAGTGGAAGCAATTAATGGAAATTGGTTGCCAAGAAACAGACGACCTCTTAGAGACAGTAATCAAAAATTTGGCACCAAATGAATGCTGTACTCTAGTATTTACTGTAAGTACAGTTTATCAGTTTCTAAACACGGTTCTAAAGTGGTTTTCAGTCTGGTACAGTTGGAAATCCCAAGGCCACGATGATTAGTCACGATAATCTTCTATGGGATTCTATCGTAAATGAGCAGATTCCGTTCCACCATGGTCATGAGAGATTTGTGTGTTACTTGCCATTGAGTCATATTGCTGGAAGGATATTTGATGTGTACATAGCGATGGCTTCCGGTGCTGAAGTTTACTTTGCTCATAAAGATGCTTTAAAAGATAAGTTGGTTGATACACTTCGTGAGGTGCAACCTACACGGTTCTTCGCTGTTCCCCGTGTCTTTGAGAAAATCAGGGAGAAAATGATGTTGATTGCTAAGCAAAATGGTTACTTAAAAACAGCTCTAGCCACTTGGGCCAAGGGACATGCTCTTCAATATCAAACTGGAAAGATGAATGGGTAAGGTTCTTTCCAAGTTGAATGTTCAATGTTTCTTGAAGGTCGTCTGTTTTAGTAATGACTCCCCTAGTTGGGCTTACACCTTAGCTTCATACCTAATCCTCAAGAAAATCAAATTTGCTCTTGGTCTAAATAACTGTTTAACCTACTACGCGGCGGCAGCTCCTCTATCGGTTGAAGTCAGGCAGTACTTTATGAGTCTGGACATGCCCATCATGGATGTCTATGGTATGTCAGAGTCTACAGGTGTCCATGCCTTCTGTCGGGCCAACAACTGGAATCTAAAGACTGTAGGACAAACTATCCCTGGTGCTAAGACTATGATAGCCAACCCTGATGAAGAAGGCAATGGTGAGATCTTTATGTATGGACGACATATCTTCATGGGGTACCTTGGTGACCAAGCAAAGACTGACGAGACTTTGGATTCCGAAGGTTGGATGCACACTGGGGATCAGGGAATAGTAGATGATAAAGGTTTCATTTACATCACGGGTCGCCTTAAGGAACTCCTCATCACAGCCGGAGGTGAGAACGTTGCTCCTGTTCCAATTGAAGAAGTCCTTAAAAAGGAGCTTCCACATGTGAGCAACGCTATGCTTGTTGGAGATCAAAAAAAGTTCTTGTCCGTATTGATTACACTAAAAACAGACGTGGATGAAAGTGGCCTACCTCTAAGTACACTGACCAAAGAATGCCAAGAGTGGTTAAACGACTTAGGATGCCCAGCGAAAACCACTAAAGAAATTCAGGCAGCTGGACCACATCCCAATCTGATTAAGGCGATTCAAGTTGGGATTGCTGCTACCAATCAGGTTGCAGTCTCGAACGCAGCTAAAGTACAAAAGTTTAAGTTACTTGAGAATGATTTTTCGGTCGCCACCGGGGAATTTGGTTAGTATCCAAGTCTCTAGGTCATTTAATCGACTTCCAAGGAAAGGGCATTTCATCGAATTGACATTTTGTAGAATTTGAAAAGTTTATCAACTGTTTTAAGGCATTTTCTCTCAGTTATAAGACTTTCGATGAAATATCGCTTCGATAAAATGTACTTTCGCTTATATGGTTTTCGACGAACTGTCCTAGAACTCTTTTTACAAATAAAATGTTTGTTGCAGGTCCAACACTGAAGTTAAAACGTAGTTTGGTTAGCAAGAAATATGCCAAAGAAATTGATGCCATGTACCGTTAATTGAATAATATTTACTTGTACATTTTTTGCACGAAACTGTACGCAATTATCTTTAAACTAACATGTATATGTGAACATATGGAATATGTGAAATTGAGAACGAAATTATTCTGTACCCCTTATCTAAATATATGCATACTTATGTTTTTACTCCGTCAATTTGAAGAGTGCTTTAATGCGTTTACAAACACAACGTCAACGTTTCGTTTGACGTGTTACAGTTCCAGCTAGAATAACATTTAAAACGCATACGCTTTGCACATAAAAAACGAATTTATTTGTCAAACACGGGCATCATTTTGCAATTAACGAGGACTTGTTTAATTGAGTCATAATTATGGTCTCCGTATAATTATAGAGCAATTTAAAAGGGATAAAAATGCAAATCGAGTTTAATTCATGTTGAAATTGGACAGCAATAGTGCCTTTTCAACAGTGAAAGTGATTAAATAACTTGTGATAGAACAGATTTAGAGTAAACTTTTATTGATAAGAGTGTCGTGCGCCACTTACAACAAGTGCAATTACTTACAATAAGTCAGAACTAATTGCAAACCATTGATATAAAATGGCAACAGGAAGATTTGATTACCAAGAAGGTAAGGACATTTTGTGGGATTTTCATTAATTTAATTCCACGTTCTTTATTGTGGAAACATTTCGTCGAGAGGACATTTCAACTAAATTCGAATTAATGAGAAAATTTTGCAGCAAGTCTTACAAAAATATATAACATTATGATGGATAATCTTTAGAATATATTTGTTGCAATAAAGGTTACTTATTAGATACACATATTGTCGTTTTGAAATTCCGTAAATTGCGTTTAATTAAGAGGACCAGGTCCGACCGGTACCACGTAGCAGCAAAATGCAGAACTAAAGCGTGGAATTCCAACTTTGTTCTAAAGTATTTTCAAATATTCATGTTACAGAATGCCTATCCATGTACGGATCGATTCGTCATTAAATATAGTTTGTTTTGATATGCACATGTACATGCATTCTGTAACATGCAGATTAGAAAATATTTTAGAACAAAATTTGAATTTCACGTTTTAGTTCCGCATTTTGCTGCTACGTGGTACCGGTCGGACTCGGTCCTCTTAATCCGACCGTACAATGTGAAATGGACTTTTCAATTCAACTCATGTAAATCCCATGTATTTGTCTCCAGATTAAACGGTATGTTGTCCCGAAAGAACGGAGTGAACTTACATTATTTCACGGGATTTGATTCGTTCTAAAGTATTTGTCCCTAATAAACTGTTGTCCCAATTAATAAGTGTCCAGATAAAGCGGAGTATGCTATTTCCAAATATATTTCGTCACATATTTGTCATCAGGGCATTATTTGAATCACTGTCATAATAATAATACTATTAATATTTATTGCAAACAAGCAACAGGCTATCGACTAATTGCTGCCATATTTTTCGAAATTGTAATTGTACTGTGAATAAAGGTATGATAACATTTCAAAATTTCTTATTGTCTACAATATAAAACTAAATTTTGCAATTTGCTTAAAATTTCGATGTAATCCGTTACATTCTTTCGTCATTATCTCTTTATTCTATCATTTAGGACCTGATAAAATTCGTCCTGCTGAAAATTTTTCAACAATCTATCCTGATGGATTCGTGAAGCTACGTATTCCTGAAACCGGAACAGCCATTCAAACTCATAAGGTTCAGTCTATCCCTAGTGTTTTAAAAGATGGTGCTGAGAAATATTCTAACCGCATCGCATTTAGCTATAAAGTTGGGGATGAGTGGCAAGAAATGACTTATACGTAAGTGAATTGTATAGATCATATTCCTGGGTCCAGTTCCTAATTCATGTCCCTATTTCTCAGTTCCTGTTCTCAGTCCATCTACCAAAGTCCTTCTCCCAAATCATCTTCTTAGTTCCTCTTCACATTTCCTTCTAGTTTTCAGTCCCTAGTACCATTTCCTATTGCGAAAGTCGGTTTCTAGGTGCTAATTCCAAAGACATAGTTTTCTTAAGTAATGCTTTGAATTTTAGGGAATACTATGCAAATGTACGAAAATGTGCTAAAGCCTTCTTAAAATTAGGCTTGGAACGCTATCATGCGGTCTGTATCATTGGTTTCAATAGTCCTGAATGGATCATATCATGTTATGGAGCAATTTTTGCTGGGTAAGCCATTACACTTTATCTAACTTCAAAACATACTTAAAAAATGATTTTAGAGGAATGTCTGCTGGAATTTACATGACAAATTCACCTGAAGCCTGCCTACACTGTTTGAAAACTAGCAGAGCAAACGTTTGTGTTGTTGAAGATGATGCTCAACTTCAAAAGATTCTTTCCATCTACCATGGACTTCCACAACTTCGCCTAATTGTGCAATACAAAGGAGAACCTAAAGATCCTTCGGTTTATAGTGTATAATCCCCTGAACATAATTTGTAGAACTCTGAAGTTGATAATCCTGTACTTTTAGTGGAAACAATTATTGGAAGTTGGAGCTCAAGAACCAGACGATTTGCTGGAGACAGTACTCAAAAACTTGGCGCCAAATGAATGTTGCAACATAGTCTTCACTGTAAGTCTTTAAAAACTTATAATAATAGTGTTCTCAGGGCTATTTTTAGTCTGGAACAATCGGAAATCCGAAAGCAGTAATGCTCAGTCACGACAACATGATATGGACTATCATTTCAACCCAGGAGCGTCTCCGACTGGATGTTGGTTGCGAACGTGTTGTGAGTTTTCTACCATTAAGTCATGTCGCTGCTCAGATGGTGGACATCTATCTGATGGTTCGCATCGGAGCAACACTATACTTTGCTGATAGAAATGCGTTGAAAGGGACACTTGTGAATACTCTACGTGAGGTCAAGCCTACTCGTTTTATAGGAGTCCCAAGAGTCTATGAGAAGATTCGAGAGAAGATGCTGGACGTGGCAAGGGATAATGGCATGATTAAAACTGCTGTTGCTTCGTGGGCTAAGGCACATTCTTTGGAACATCATACGAATGTAATGAATGGGTAAGGAAATGTCCAACAATCATTACGTTCAGTTCTGATGATTGGCTGATGATTTTCTAGAGATAATTCTTCAACTTGGAGCTATTACATCGCTTCCTACATTTTGACGAAAATAAAAACTGCTCTGGGCTTCAATAATTGCAAAGTCTTCTATTCTGCTGCTGCCCCACTCTCCCAGGAAGTACGCCAATACTTCATGAGTCTAGACATGCCCATCAATGATATCTATGGAATGACAGAAGCTACGGGACCTCATGCTGCTTCCTCCGCAGCCGCCTCCAAGTTAATGAGCACAGGTCGAGCCATACCCGGTGTAAAAACAAGTATAGCGAACCCCGACGCTGAAGGGACGGGAGAAATATGTATGTACGGACGTCATGTCTTCATGGGATACCTAGGTGATCAGGCCCATACTGACGAAACGATAGACCCTGAAGGATGGTTACATTCTGGAGATCAAGGATTTGTCGATGACGAAGGCTTCATTTTTATCACGGGACGTCTTAAGGAACTCCTCATCACGGCTGGAGGGGAGAATGTAGCTCCTGTTCCAATTGAGGATGTATTTAGGAAGAAACTCCCTCAAGTGAGCAGCGCAATGTTGGTGGGTGATAAGAAGAAGTTCCTTTCTATGTTAGTAACTCTAAAGACTGAGGTGGATCATAATTCCTTTCCTCTGAGTACACTTACCAAAGAGTGTCAAGAATGGTTGGCTCAATTAGGCTGTCCTGCGAGTACTACACAGGAAGTTTTAGCTGCTGGGCCACATCCAAATTTGGTCAAAGCGATTCAAGCTGGAATTGACGCCACAAATCAGGTTGCTGTTTCTAATGCTGCTAAAGTTCAAAAGTTTAGGATACTTGAGAATGACTTTTCAATGCCCACAGGGGAATTCGGTTAGTATAATATTATTTTTGTGTGAAACAAAAAGAAGGAACTAACACATGTTTGTTACAGGACCAACCCTCAAATTGAAGCGAAATTTTGTTACTAAGAAATATGCCAAAGAAATTGATATAATGTATCTGTAATTATACTTTGTGTATGAATATTTGAATAAATGATATCTAACTTAATCAGAAATGTAATGATACATATCAGTAATATTGATCTTGCGGGGTATTTATTCACCTCCAGAGTGGTTCGTGGAGGGGCGATGTTAAAGTGACTGAACTAGAGGCAAGCGATATATCAGTCCACTTATTATATCACTTATAGTCTTTTTATCAATGATAGAAAATATTCCTTTCTCCTCCCATGTCTATGTAATCACTCATCGCTACCTGTATTAAACTATTGTAAACTAATTAAAATAATTACTTTTAAATTTAAAGTGAAAACCGAGAAATACATCTTTTTCTCTAGAAAACTGTACCTGTATTTTACAAGACTTGGAGGCATACAATCAAGCCTCGATAGCTGGCACCTCCAGAGTAGATCATGAAAGAGCTAATTCAGGTTTTCCTTTCCCCTCCCAAATCTATCTAATAACTATTCGCTGCCTATATTAAAATAGTACAAACTAAAAACAAATTAAAATAATTGCGGCTGTAAATACAAAACAATTTAAAATGCAAGAAAAACCTGATACTTTGAACCTCGTTATCTAAAATACAGCCGCATGTTGGAGTCATGTCCAACTCACACAATATGTAAATTTCACTCAACCACTCAACCAATTTGAGGTGAACGACGAATGTTTATAAATTCCTGATAATATTTCTAGTTCATATTACAATATTACAGCTCGAAGACGCGACAATTTGTTGTAACCATACATAACAACAATTTGGCTCTAAACGAATGTTGCAGTCTAGTTTATACAGTAAATTTAAAGAAAAGGATTATGTTATTTACACTAGAACACCTAGGACCAATTTTATGTTAGAACTGTAATGTGTCATCAGTTTGAGACGTCATCGTCCTTGTGAGAATCAAAATATTCCTTCAATTGTCGTCTGTGAAGAAGCCGAAAATCATGGCGTTTCCATGTCTATGACTCAGCTCGTTTTATACCCTCAGTGACACCTTAAATGTTCATATTTTTCAGACCCTTTCAACATACACCCTCAGAATGCACCCACAAGATATACCCGCTTCATCCACTTTCACCACCCTCATAATACCACCCTCAGGCAACGTTGCCACAACATTATATATTTCAGATGTTAGATATTGCGTGTCTAATAGCCTCAGTAAACTTGCAAAGAATCCCCTCATAATAGCATCAGTCTCAGGATACATCCTCATGATAATGGAAACCTTCAGCCTTCAGTAGGCGGTTACTGATTATTCTGACTACTACATCCTGATCCTCGATAACAGACACACTTGCCGACTAAAGCACCTACCAAAGTTTTGTCAAATCAAACCAGGCTTAATATTCAAAATCAGATCCGTATCAACTATGATTAAGTCTCCTAACTTATACGGAAACATGATAACCATATGCTTCCATCAAACTAGTCTTCTGTCGTTCCAGTCTGGTACATTTGGATATCCAAAAGCCGTAATGATTTGTCATGATAATATCATCTGGAGCACGAAATCAGCAATGGGTCTCCTTAAAATGGAGAATGGTGGCGAAATATGCGTACGCTATTTACCACCAAGTCATGGCGATCTACATCGCGGCAACAATATACTTCGCTGACAAAGACGCATTGAAAGGCACACTCGTCAGATTATTTTAGATTATTTTAACATGTTTATTTACAAAATCTTAAGATTCATCATACAAAATACAAAACTATGAAAAATTTGGAATGTAATATATCAATCATCAGTCTGTGGTTATAAACTAAATTGGTATAAAATATACAAATACGTGCAGTTCTATTAAATTGAAGAGTGGTTTTGTTCATTAAGTAATAATTTAAGTCACTTAGGTCACTTCTGGTCGTTTCCACTTCCGCTTATTTAGCCACATCCCAAGTCTGTTCCATAGTCCCTCAGAACACCTCCCTATCCGAGTATTCCAGATCTTTATTATATGGCTCATACTGAAACCCTGGGAAAGTCTTAAAACTAAGACACTCTTCATTTCGTATAAAATCAATATGTTCAGCAAGCTCCCCGAAAGTGGGCCGCTCATCCCAGTCAATCTGCCAGCAATTCAACATAACCTGATAGAGAGTATCATAAAGATATGGCATCTGTCCCAAAGTGAGATTATCATTAACAATCTTATCTCTTACTGCTTGCTGTGGGATTTGAGAGTATGGCGTCCCACCAACGGAACAAATCTCCCATAAAACTATAGCATACGCCCAGACGTCGCTCTTAAAAGTTGGTTCCATTCCGCGAAGCACCTCCCTTGCTGTATGTCTCAAAAAATTAGGAGTCTGCTCCGAGCGATAGAATTTACCAAGTCCAAAACCAGCAACTTTAGCCTGATTACCAACAATTGCGATATTCACAGCTGAAAGTTGTCGATGGATGATTTTCCGAGAGTGAAGATAGTCCATACCTTTAGCTATACACCAAGCAAACTCCAAAGCTTGTCGTTCTGACAGGGTTGTAAAATTATGCACGCTTGGCATGCGAGTATTCAATAGATAATCTTTAAGATTCTGAGTGGTTAGTTCGAAAGCAATGGCGACCATATCGGACCTATCACAGGTTCCAATCAGGTTTAGGACATTCTGATGCCCACTGGATTTTATTACCAAGTCTAGGTCTTTCAACATATTCCTCTTAAGCAAAGGTTGAAGCTTCTTGTCGTTGATGCAATACACAGTCACATCTAAGATTTGATCGTTCTTGAGTGCAGTCCCTGGATGAACTCGTCCGTATTTTCCATAACCATAAAATTGAGCTTGATCGATATTCAGGGCATCACGTGGTATAGTCCAAACGCGTTCGTGTAGAGTTTTGAAATGATTCGAAGATTGTGGCAGTTCGTCATCGGGTATATAACCGTTGTTTTCCTTGTTTTAAATTGGAATTAGTTGGATACTCAAAACATTATCTATCACTATCATTCTGAAGCTACACAAAAAGTTAGTTGCCTTTGCCTATTACAAAAATCCCCTTATACAACTCAATAATATCTAATTGTAAGAAGAGACTTAAGCCTAGTTGTAAATCTTATCAAGTTAGACTAAATAGAAGAAAATCATGCAATTATTGGTATAAATGTTGGCAGTTCCTTAGAGTAAACTTACAACATCGATCATAGGACCTTGAATCGTCAACTCTTGATTATCGTTGAGGCGCTGGCGATGATTAAGTTGAACACGATTACGCAGTAGGTAGAAGCCAATCAACCCGACTACAAGCAGGAGGCTTATGACGACGATCCCTAGGGAAAGAAGGATAATCACAGCTGAGGATTCCTCTGCATCGGCTGTGGGCATGTGAGACATGATGACGTCGATTTGCAGGCCTGCAGTGTCGCTGTAGACGACGAATTCGCGATCGTCTTTACGGCTAAGCATTCCAACCATTACATGATAGTTTCGGTCAGGTTGTAAGGGAGCGTTGAAGTATTTGCCGTAACTTTTTGAGTCACCGATTGTAAAGGGTTGATCAATTTTCTGAAAATGTATAAATTGGTTTTGTTATCTTGAAGAAATCAGGGCAAATTTTTTTGAAATATGGGAGAAATAATGAGTATGAGTATTTAATCGGAAAGGGGAGGAGTTACCAGTAGGGATGTCAAAAAAAGTATCGATATCGATAAGTATCGATGTCATGTGTCGATACTTATCGACTTTTATCAATACTTTTTTCGATACTTATCGATGGTATCGAATTAGTTATTTCCGATATTTTTTGACGTGCCCCTACGCTGGGGTCATCTGTTAATCACTTAACATGAACAAACATGACGACTAAATTAAGTTATTGAAGTCAGCGCATTGCGTGAAATGACATATGTGAACCTTTTGAGATTTAATACGATTGAATACATTTTGAATGATTAAAAGTCAGGAACGGAATGAGTAAAATCCGTTAAACGTAATGTACGACAAAATCTTGAAACATTTGGAAATTAATACCTAAATTATGCATTTTATGTTATAATCCAAAATAGTTTATTACTCATTCACAGAAATATTAATTTTGAAGGAAGTTATATTCCCAATATTTTCCGATTTTATCAATTCGTCGTAATCAAAGTATTAAAAGTTGATAATTTACAAGTTTCGATACTTCGAAGTCGATTTCGTAATTTAATCAATTAGTAATTTTAAAATTATTAATTTTATTACTTAGGAATTACCGCGATATTTTTCATTCTCAAAACGTGCGAGTAACATCAGAATCATTGTGTCGATAATATACAGGAAGATCACTGTAACGAATAAAATAGTTTGAAAATGCATTAACAGATGGCGCCATTTGGTATTTTCGATACCAATAAGTATCGATACTTTTCATCGATACTTGGGTATTGAAAGTATCGAAGTTTCAAAAGTATCGATACTTCGTGAAAAGGTGACAACCCTAGTTACCAGACAAATATGAAGGAGTTACGAGATAAAAGAGAGCTAATAGACAGAAGGGAGGCGGTACCAAATCAACAGGAGAGGATCTAAAAGATCAAAAGGAAATAACTAAGAGACATAAAGGGAGGAACTAACATATCAACACGGAGAATTCAGAGGATTAACGGCGAACAGCTAGGAAGAAAAAGAAAAGAAGTTAACAATTCAAAAAGGTACCAGATGAACAGGGGAATATCTAACAGATCAATAGGACGGAACTAAGACACAAAATGGGAGAAGCCAACAGATCAACATGGAAAATCCAACAGATCAACAGCGAGTAGCTAAAAGGAAAAATCGGGGAAGTTATCACTTCAAAAATAGTACTACCTGATAAAAAGGGAAGGATTTAACAATTCAAAATACAGAAATCAGAAATTAATTAGCCAAGCAACTTAAAAAAGTATTGTATCTCCTTACATTAGGTTGCAATTCAGCAGTAACATAATAAGAAATCCCATCAGCATTAGCCTGTCCATAAGATTTAAGATTCTCCGTCTGAACAGCTTGGACAGCATTAGCTTCAATCACCACAATCAAATAAGAGGTCACAGGACCATTATTGTTAAACACCGGCTCAATATTAATCAGCATAGTTGCTCCATCCTTATTCAAAATTGTCGGAGCTCTTGGACTTGAATCAGGCTCTAAAAAAACAAAAAATAAAAAATCTTTGGCAACGAAACTTGTAGTAACTTACCTCCAATAAGCGTCTGTATTGTTTGAAAAGTTTTGGCACCTTCCACATTGTACGAATCAGCCTGTATAGTTACATTGTACTTGGTTCCAGGTTGCAGTGTAAAGATACTGGCTTTGAAGGTATCGTTCGAATAGAATTTGATCAATGAGTAGGTAGAAGGAGGCAAATGCGAAAAGGTGGACAGGACATAAGCCATTATTTTATAGTTCTGGATTGTTTGGAAGGATTCAGGCGATTGCCAGAAGAGTATTGCTTGTGTATCGGTTATGTTTGATATGGTTAGATTTCTTGGCGGACCATTCACTAAAATAGGATTTGTTTTAATATTTTATGTCAAGTTTTCAAAGAAATAAAACACTTTAATAGCACTTAATATTAAAAGTTTCGTGGAGGAAATGGAGCGAAGACTTCGAGACTGCAAAACGGAAGGGGATATGTGGAAATTGTTAAAGGGCAGAAGGAGGCAGAAGACACCATTATCCATCACAGAATGGAAAGAAAAATGTGAAAAGGGAGTGAAGGAAGGGATGGAAGGGGTAGGGTGAGAAGCCCGGATAGAAGGCCCTAGAAGTTCTTTCTCCATTGAGAAATTGGAGGCGGCAATAGAGAGGCTGAAGCCGGGAAAAGCGGTGGGTAGTGATGAGTTGGAAGTTGAGATGTTGAAGAGCTTAACGGCCAGTGGAAAGACTGCACTGCTAGCAGAAATTAATATGGTATAGAGGGGAAAAAGCAGCTGCCTGACTCATTTAAAGAAGGTATTATTATACCAGTATAAAAAGCAGTTTCTGTCCAAAGTTAACCCATGTCCTTAATTTCACTCCTTAGCTCTATAAAACTTAAGTTAATTCAAAATATATGCATGAAAGTATGTAATAGTGCCTGATCAAGATATTTCTTACTCATAGAAATAAAGCATTTTTATATATTCTGTGAATTATTTGATGTAAAAACACAGATCTCAAGAAAAATGTACACCTAACTTCTTCAAATTTCTTCCTTCTAATATTAATCTTCAGCACTACTAATTTTAAGATATTGCCTTTTCATATAATAACTTACAATTAATTATCACTTACTTTGAACTGCAGTATTATAAACATCAGAAAGCTGCTCCTTGGTATCACAATTAGGACAAACTTCAATGCATAACTGACTGCTTTTTATATCTCCCAAAAAATTGCTACATACACAAGAATTATCTGAATGCACCAGAGCATATCTAAAACATTAACATTTAATCACTAAATAAATAAGTTCATCTCACAAAATATGGCAATATTTACCTATAAAACTTATCATAACAAATCTCCACACAATCAGTAGCTCTATGACTCCCTTCGATAACCTTTTTATTTTTTTCCATCAGCAAATCCATGAAACAACCCAGAAATTCACCTCTTTCACTGGGTATGGCAACTTGATAAGCCAAAATTGGCATAAGTAAACACAGTGGAATTAGAAAAACCTGCATTTCTGTAAACAATCGTTGAGTATTCGAAGGAATTTTACATATTCTGCAACTTCTTCAACTTTGAGGGAGGCGTTTCACGATTTATCACATCGAAAATGAGTCAATCATCGAACGAATGCAGTTGTACGTTATTATACGCAGATTTTACGTAGAAAATGAGTAATTACGTAGTCATTTTATAAGAATTTTTGTTGGTTTTCTCAAACTGATGCCAACAAATTCGAGGCTATTTCTTTAATCGTTTAAGGTTATGACTCAGTCTCTGGTGGCATTTGCAGGTGCAAGTTCTCAATGGGTGTGTAAAGCGGAAAACTGCAGCCATTGCAAAAAGATTCGAAACAGGTAGCTTTGTTTTGAGGCAATTAAAACGACCGAAAAAGGAGCAAAACAATATTCACACTGCGAATTGACGCCGGCTACTACTGAAAACTACTTGACTTTCTTTATTTTTTTTTTGTAAACATGTTCCATGTTCTTTGAGGCATAAAGTATCGAGTTTCAGTTTGCAATACTTTTTATTTTATTCATCATGTTATATCATGGCGGCGGGAGTAATATGCTCAAACAAGTGACCCTCTTTTTTCACTCTCTCTCTACCCGCTACGACGTTTATCATCGTTGAGTATATTACGAGAAACACACTTAAAATTAATAGATAAAAGCAGTTTGCTATGTAAAAGGTGTGGTAAAAGCAGTCTAAACTCAGTAAACATCAATAGTGGTCATTTTGTTGATCATAGTTTAACTTCTAATTGTTTTTATTCAAATAAAACAGGAAATATGGCTAAATTTTGTGCAAATCTTGCGTTTATGTTCACTGATGTTCCTTTAATTGAACGCTATGCTGCTGCAAAACGTGCAGGTTTCAAAGCAGTCGAATCTGGTTTTCCCTTTAATATACCTCTTGAAGATGTTGCTAAGGCTAAGAATTCCGCAGGAATTCAACAGATTTTGGTCAATGTATTCACAGGTAAGTTATTTGACTATTTTATTCAATACTTTCACTTCAATATGATTTTTTTCGTTTTACTTTCGATTCTAAGAATGCAGAAAATATGTTAAGACTTTAAAATTACTTTCCTAATTATTGAATTTGTTTGTAGGAGATGTAACGAAAGGAGAGTTGGGTTTTGCTGCTATTCCTGGAGAGGAAGAGAATTTCAAGAAAAGTATTTCAATGACTATACAATATGCTAAAGTTTTAGGTGCCTCAAAGTAAGGACATAGATATAAATTGAAAATTTAATGATCTCAAACAACTCGTTGCAGGATACATGTTATGGCAGGAAAGGTAGCAAATCCAACCGTACAAAACGACCAAGTTTACGAGGACAATTTAAGGTATGCTGTGGATTTATTCGAGAAGGAAAACATTCTCGGAGTAATTGAGCCTATTAATAAATACTCTGTGCCTGGGTATTATATGAATTCGTATGATAAAGGTAATGATACTAGACGTAACATCATTTATAGCCTATATAATATTCGGTAAATATTGGTTGGTTTTATATTTGGTTAATTTATAACTTCTACGACCAAAAATCAGGTCATTCACTGTAGAAATAAGTTTTACGTTTGTTAATAAATTCATCGAGATTCACCTCAAATCTACTTTCAGCCTTAAAAGTACTTAAAAATATCAACAGCCCGAATCTACGACTCCTCCTTGATATCTTTCACCTTCAACATATCCAAGGGAACATAACCAACACCATAACTGAATTAAAAGAATGGATTGGACACGTGCAAATCGCCCAGGTACCGAATCGTAACGAACCAGACACACCTGGTGAAATTAATTACGACCACGTGTTGAAATCCCTAAAGAGCAGCGGTTATGATGATTGGATTGGGTTGGAATACAAACCTCATGGTGACCCCATTGTTGGACTCAAGTGGATTACTTCTTTGGGTTATAATTTATAAAAACTGGTAAATAATATAAAGAAAGTTTATTGTTACTCCATTTTATCATTTATTGACACAGAAATGAAACGCCATAAAGGTCGGATTAAAATTAAATTTAATAATTCCAATAAAACTATGTTTTCTAATCTTTTTAAGACCTACACGTTGTTAAATTATTGTACAAAATGCTCTAGTTATGTACAAATTGGCACATTCTTATAAAATATTGTACAAAATAGTCTCTATAATCACATAAAATGCTCGCGACGAAACACTCGACGACGACGAAATGGAAAACGATAAAACTAAATGGTACAATTTTCATTCTCAATCGTTGATGAAAATGTAAGAAAATTGATGAAATCAAGAATAAATGCACATGACCGGCATAAATGCTTCAAACTACCTGCAAATTCTGCACATGGATGCATGGAATGATAAAATTAAACATAAATATTACCCATTAAAACAGCGCCCATTTGGCCTTGTGTCTTAAGACTTAAATCATCAAAAGAAGACTTAAGACATCAAAGGATGTACTCTCGTTTAATTTTCGGATTTAGCATGGCACCAGGTTCGTACTGTGTACTGCTGCGTGATAATTTCTTCTTCGAGCGCTATAAAAAAAGTAAACTCTTGTCAAAACAAAACGTAAGGATAGTGGTTAGGTAATGTATGAAATTCAGTCGTACAAAGCTCGAAAGGAAACCCAGAAGGGGGAAAAACACGCGGAAACCCATACACCAAGAAGGATGTGAACCCAAACACAATGAGACCCAAGAAGCCATGAGACGTAGAAGCCCAAATAAAGCTATGAGACCCATGAGGAACACAGGCAGATGAGCTAGAATCAACTACACGTCGTCACGCAACACCACAATGGCGACCAGGCGACACCTACGGCTTTCTTTTCTTTCCTATCGAGGGCACGCTGCTGGGCTTCGTGGGCTTGATCGACGAGCTCATTCGGGATCATCCAGAGTTGGTCGGCAGCTTTGAGGAGCGTCTCCATGATGTTGCAACACACGGCGGCGTCGTTGATTTCTTTGGCCACCTGCTCCTTGGTGATTGGCGTTTTATCATCTTTGCTTCTAAAAATCAAGCAAATTATGGCTAGTTATTCTTTGAAATACTGAGTGATCAGCCTACACCTTCTTGAATGTTCTGATTAGACCAAAAGAGAATGTAGGGACATGTGGAACAAACCCACAGTAAGGTTGTACCATCAAACGAAGTAAGTGTCTTATTAAAAGTCCACTATCATCCTGGGTGCCTTTGGGAATACCCACAGATACCCCAAGATTACCATTTAAGTTGGTAATAGATACCAATGATACTAATACACCAACAATCATGGTATTCACCAATGACCTTACATTTATTACTTACTTAGATCCTAGCAATCGAGGTGGAAAGAAAGACGGTGCAGCAATCATGGCGACATTATGGACGGACATACGATTGTATTGCTCATGTGCGACGATGTTAATTAAAAACCGCAATAAATGATGGAATGTGCTGCGATGTTCGATCGGTAATAACAAAACTAAAATATTCAACGCTCGAAGTTTTTCATCCTGATCTGGTATCACTAAAACGTCAACCATTATTCGGACCCCAACTAAAGAAAGACAAAATAATAACTTACAACTACTCTTGAAGAACATATCAAACAATTCCATAGTAAAAATGGGATCTGGTAACTCTCTCAATAATCTTTTGAGCACCCCAGTCAGATCATGCACAGAAATCTGCCCGAACAGTGTCTCAACCGCCGAGCGATTGCTGTAGAACTTCTTTTCGACCTCTTCGCAGATTTGCTCTTGCTTTTGTTTTTGTCCAGCAATCCGTAGAATTCCATCCTCTTTGATTCGTTCGTTGAGTTGAGCTAATGTGGTTTGGTAGATTTGTGGTACCATTGAGGTGTCCGAGGTGCCGGGCATGTCACGCATGACTAAGGTTGAGAGGTTTACTCCGAAAACATTACCTCCTAAAAGTTGGTAGATTAACTTCCTCTCATCTTTTTGTAATACTGACACTGACATGTTAGACTTACTTTTATGCTTGTAGCTAGCTTTTCGTTTCTGAACGGTAATCTTGTGGTAATCGAAGATGGTGGCGACCTCAACCCATAGGAGTGGCTTCAAGTATTGGTACTCACAGTCCGAGAGTGTATCGACATGAATGTAATTGGCTTCTTCTGATGGACTTCGACTGATCTTGTTTATCTATTTGGTATTTTAATAAGAAAACATTTAGAGAAGGTCTTAATATATACATCAATTTGATCCTACTAGAAGTATACTAATATAGGAGAATTATTCTGCTATACTGAATTATCCCCAGATCACAATATTGAGTGGTTCAGGCTTATATACCCGAAATGGTACATGTCCTTTGATAGTTCAAACATATTTGCAACCCAATCTACATCCCCTGACATACCAAGAATATGTACCACCTGCGGTAAACACTTTCAGAAGGGGCCAGTGATGGCGAACCATTTTGAAGTCGTGGATCAACTTTTCCTTACATTTGTTGTGTTAACAGTTCCTGGGCCATCAATGACCATCGAGGACCCCCACCCCTGTCAAATTGCTTAAATATTTTTTGAAATAGTTGGTTCTGAGAAATTGTCACGTGAGTCATCGGTTCGCCGACACTGGTCTAGAAATTTGTGGTTCTCACAATAAATTACGGCAGTACTTACCGTTTCATTAGAAATGTCTTGCTTAACCATCTTAGCAAAACTCAATTGATCAAGTCCCTTCGCCATTGATGTCTGACTACATGGAGTCGGATCACTTTTTGACAGTAAACTATCAAATTCCGTCCTGTAATTCCAAATATTACTCCCTGCCTTGTTAACAATACCAAAACTTACAAATAGCCCTTATCGTTGGTAACCTCCTTAGTATTATTATTATTACTCAATATATCTATAACCTGATCTTTACTTAAGTCCACACCAGAGTCAAGCGGTGCCCTTTTAATTGTCCCAAACTCTTTCAGAGGATGATAACCTTTGAGGACGACATTCTCAGATCCAAGATGGGCTACATCACCTCGATCATGCCTGCTGAACACCTGCTTACTCGGAATTGGTTCACTCGAGGTATACTTCAGCTTCTCCTTAACGCCAATGGTATCCGTGAGGATGCTGTCAAAACGTTTGTTAGTTGATAAAACGATAAAGTTGTATACAATTGATATTTACAACGATGACAGGTTGTTATGGTCCTCGTCGGAGGTGGACTCCTCGTTCGGATGTCCGGTCGAGTCTAGCGAATCAGGCGTTGCGCTCCGTGATCGTGATCCAGTGCTGGACGTCTTCGTCGGGCGCAAAACAAAAACGCATTAAAAAATTACAACCGAATACTGTGCATACCAAGACGTCACGAACAGAGGTGATGCGAATAGCAATGAATCAATTGTGCTATTGCTATTGCGACGGAGGTTTTGAATTATATTTGCTTTTGTTTACCACACAACGACAACAACGAGCAGAAATGGCGCGTGTTTGTGCTTTGGTAATCGAACGCGTGGTATGCCATGCGTAATTGATGGTAGAGCATCTATGGTGCTCGCGACAAATAGGTATTCGCATGTTTTAGCATTTTAATTAGATATTTTTTTCATAAAGGGTTGCCAGATATATAGCACCAAATGAAATTAAAACCATTAATGCAATCTTTCAGAAATTTTGAAGGTGGACTCCTACAGAATAAAATGATTTGATGGTTTTAATATTTTGAAGATACTCATGAGTTTCTATAAGTTCAAAATAGGAATCTTTAAGAAGTATAGATTTTTTGATGGTACCTCTAAAATTTTATATAAAACATTGGTATGTTGCACTCATATATATGGTACACAGAACCTTCATTTGCATCTCAAACTCTACCTCTATTTTTTAACTCACTTCAAGGTTCCACGCGACATCTCGCACATCTTGTCGTTGCTTCCTCCTCGGTTGACGATTCCCGAGAGTCTTATTCAGAGTCCGAACCCGGGACTTAACAGTCTCAGCCTGTCTCTGCGTAAGTCGCTTCTGTCGTACAGTTTCATCTACAATCAAGTCTGAAATTTCCTTCCCCTGTTTATGTAGTTTGGAAAACTCGACCAATCCAGCATTCTGCAGGAAATCGTTCGCTTCCTCCACTTCATCAAGCAACTCCACATCAAAATCAATATTTGTATGATGCGAATCCTTCACTTCAGTAAAATATAACCTTAAGGTTTCATGAGGTACCTCCATAGACTCCATTGTGAAAGCGAAGTTCTATTAATGTTTTATCATTTACTTATATCTGCAATTAAAAATAAGAGGTTTATTTATTAGTTTAGAGTGTCGACTCCAAGTAAGTAAAACTTGAAATTAATTGAAAATAAATGTAAATAATGCAAGAAACTGCACACGTATTGTTAAATTCGCGTTGTTATTTGCATGAGTTATTTGATATTTATAGATTTATTTTTTTATGGGAAACACCAACACTTTTTCCTGATTGAACAAGTTTTTTGTAACATGCTTTGCAACCCACTATGCAATTTATGATATTTTACATTAATCACGTAAAATTTTATGTAACAACAATTTCCTGACACGAATATATGCATTTTCATTAAATATATTGTCTAAAAATGAACGAAATAAAAGTATAGTGAAGGCAACCCGTTGTAGACGAATGTATTTAATGTTTCCAAAGGATAATTTTTATTCATTAAAATGTATTAAACCCTATAAAACATCCATTTTTGGATTTATGGGGTAATTCTAGGTACAAAATACGGAAGTTGTTGTCTTACGAGACCAATGTTAAATCTCGAAAGTTTTGTCTAAAAAGGCTGAATAATCAATAATGCAGTTGTTTATATGCATATCCATTTTCTGTAACATTTTTACACAATATATTTGGGTTTCCTCAAAGAGACAAAAGGGAAATCGGATGTTTCCATCAAAGTTACTTTTGTAACAACCTATGCAACCCCTTTTACATTTCACAAGCATCTGCAATAAATCGAGAAATATTAAAATGTCAAAATTAAAATTGTATTGTCCTTATAACCATCCTTCTCTGCTAAGAAAGTAAATTTACGATCTGCGAGGAAATTCTCCAGTTTCCTGCACGTAACAATTATGTGATAATGAATTAATGGATAGCCAAGTTGTCAATTCAAAGTATGTAATTAGCACGAAGCGAATTTAACACTTTACGTAATCGCTAGCAATTCAAGAAGCACAACGCGTCGAATTAATTACACTCTACAGCGATAAAAGAAACAGGTGTCGATTCTTGATTCTTTCAAAGATCTCCAAACGCTGCAAGCGGTTTGAATATCATTAATTTTGTAATTAATAAGAAATTACATACATATCGATGTAAGTCGAAAGAGAGAACAAGATCTGAAGTCGTAGCACTCGCAAATTTGAGGATTTTTTCGACTTTGTATTAAAGGGATTTATTCTGAAGTAGTCTTATCTACCATCTACCTTAAGCATTTCAGGCTCTTTGGATTCACCATGAAACCATGGGTTTCAAATTTTCTCTTGATCTGCTTAGTGGTTTCTCGGTACTACTGCGGGTGGTACATCTATTATTCCCGAGCTGTACTCAAAAATATAACATGGGTGCGATGATTTGTCAGAAGCGACACGATGATGCTGATGAAACACCCCGAGCATAGGCGCCGAAACTTTCACGCGCATATATGACCCACAAAAGTGTTGTAGAAGCAGAAGTAAGAAAAAAATCGAGTCGAGTTCTTGATGTCTGGATTGTGTGTCGAATACTCAAGCTAAATGCGCGTGTGTGCGGTTTTACTTTTGCTTGAATTCGTAAATTCGCATGAATACTGCGCGTTTCGTTTGCGGATATGAATAAAACGCGCATTTGAATAAAGTTATTAATGCGTGAGTTACGCCTCGGTGTGTCTAAACATGTGTTTGAGATAAAATTATAATAAAACGTTGAAAAAAAAAAATGAACACGAACACGGACGGCTTAACTTTCAATTTGGTTGCAATAATATGGCGTTTGGGCGATTGCAAGATTGCAAATTGAGAACAGAAAGTGTCCGGAAAGATGTTGTAAAGGTTTTCTTATTGTTTGATGTAGTTTTGTAACTTTTTTTTGCAATTTTAAGTAGTTTTAAATATACGAGTAAATTTATACATTTCGCCCACCTGGGCAGCACAGTCGGTAGTGCTTCGGCTTACCACGCAGCCGGACGGGGTTCGTGTCCCCGGGGTGGGCACCCATTATCACAATTATTCACAATTACTATTCACACATAATTCACATTGATCCACACCTATAAGAGCCACATACATCAAGATATCATCCACTCTTCAAGAATCACACTCAAAAATCAACAATCGCAAATGTGCGCAACCCCCATCATCCAAAACACATCAAACAACAACATCACAATAATAATAACATGTAAATATAATTAGATTAAAAACACTAAAAAATGTAAATTCAGGCTGAATGACCAGGTCTGCGGACCAAAAATACATTTATTAACATTTCATCGAATAAAGGAAGGTATTTTTGTTATTATCCATATTCTCACATGTTATGAAGTAACGACTCATAAAAACAATATAATGCTCAAAAAACAATCAGTAAAAATTGCTAAGGTGTGAAGATTGGTGACCACGTTGTGGATCCATACTCAGAAATACGATTTTTGTTAATATTTAAGTTTCAAAGCCACACAAGCAGTCCTCACCTGCAAATTATTGAAGTTTATTTGTCTCATGTGGTCGAGGTCACCAATTTGTAGGAATCGCAAAAAACGTATATAGCAGCTAGAAAATAGCGCCAGTGGAATTTCCTAATACATTGAAATATGACGTATCGATACAATATTTTCATATGCTTGAAGTATAGATAATTATCGCAAGGGTTTTCTTCTTCGTTCACCCGACATGTTGCTGACCGGGCATAGGCCAGTGGCCTGCCATTCGTTCAGAATTTTTCTTGGTAACTATGAGCATATTTATTCCCTTTGGGCAGGTTGCTAGCCTTGCCTAGGGTGAAGGAGACTTCTATAACGACAACCACAGATGTTAATGTGGTTGCCGGTGCGGAGAGGTGTTTTTGTCATGACCAGGATTTAAACCTGGATCTCCCTACGTGGTAAGCAGCGATCTTTTCAACTGGGCTACTACGCTCCCGAGGGTATGAAAACAAATTGGCTTACAACAAACTGGTGACCACGTTATGACTCCACAGATGTTAATGTGGTTGCCGGAGCGAGTAGAGGTGTTATTGTCATGACCAGGATTTAAACCTGGATCCCCCTGCGTGGTAAGCGGCAATCTTTCCAACTGGGCTACTACGCTCCCGAGGGTATGAAGACAAATTGGCTTACAACAAATTGATGACCACGTTATGGCTCCACAGAACATTACGATTTTGCATTTTATAAACCATAGAAACAATCCCCGGGGTTATCAATTTGTAGGGATAGTAATAAACGAGTAACGAACAACTTGGTTCCCCTCAAATGATTGAAACCAGATCAGAATTACTAATTTGAGAAAAAAACGTAAATAAACATTACTACCTATGCCCTTGAATGTAAATTTACACTTGTTGCATTGCACTCCGTTGCATTTTTTGCAAAACAGCTGACGTTGGAATGTTTATACGCACATGAAAGCAGCACATGCGTACGAAGAAGTCGTTAACATCGCTACCATACGGTAGTCCTAGATACACTTATATATCTGCGCAATGGAAACTATGCTACGACAAATTATCAATTCATACAAGACAAGTAATGAAATTATAAAGTCGTTCCGCGTTCTACATATGGCAAATCGGTACAATTTTGCTACGCAACCGGGCAAGAAATCGCATATGATGGTTGGCAACTTGTCGACTCCATTTCTTGTCAATGTCAAACTAGTTATTGGTCATTTTTTATGCGTTTTGTTTTATTAAAGTGGCAGAATTAATTGGGTTGTTGTAAACTTTTCTTAGTTAATGATTCCGGGTTATTATTTACGTTAGTTAAGATAAGTTGACTTACAATTAGTAATGGGAAGTTTACAACAAATTGGTGACCACGTCATGGCTTCATTGACCTAAAGTTTATAACTTTTAAAAAAATTAAAGTTTTGAAAACATAAAATCAACAATCCTTCGATAAATTTCTGGCCCCAAGTTTCTCGGGGTCACCAATTTGCAGGGATCAACATTTTCAAGCAACAACTTCGAATCACCCAAACACTTTTTGCAACAAGTGCAAATTAACCACCAAGGCTAAACGACTACACCAGAAAACGAAAAACATACATACAAAACGTTTATTGTCGCTGCGTGTTTACACAGCGAGCAAATAATTTACGATAATTAAACACTGCTGCACGTGGAATCGTGGAAATCGCACATGTTTTGCAATTTTGCACATATCTCCGGTAAAACCGCGTTTAAACTACGCATTTTCAACTAGATTGAGGCTAGAAAACCAGATAAAACGCCTCAATGCCATCACATCTAACACGCCGTTTAAGGCAGATTTTGACAAGACAAAAGCGTTTATTGCGTGTAATTGTCGGATAATTAGCGATGCACGATCGGCGATCACAGCATGAAAAGCGAAATTGTAAAAGAATAAAAGTGAAACCATCGCATCCTCATCACGACAGGCGAAGAAATGCGCCTAACTGGTTGGCAATCGGCTGGCTAAAAGCAGTCAAAGTGAAAATACGTAATTGCACAAGAAGTGCACGGCACGACTTTCCCGGCGGTAAAAATTGGGAAAGAATGGCGGAAATTCGCGATGGTTGTGTCGTCATTGCACGCAAAGTGCACAGCAACGTGGAAGTATGGTTATTACATAAAGAGAAAATGTGTAATTGGATTATAAAACAATTCAACTTTTTCTATTTTAATAATAATATTAACTATTGTTTGAAAGAAAGAAAATTATATGTTAAATGTATGGAAGTCAAATAAGTGGGGAAATCTCCAATAAATTGGTGACCCCAAAGCGAGCAGCTCTAGCTCTAACTATGCTAGCAACTCTAGTATAGATACTTGTATAGAATACTTTTAGAATTCTATTTTTTCATGACTAGATGTGTTAACAAGTCGATATCCATGTTTAAAAACTGATTCCTACACTTACTGAGATTATGCCAGACCATTTTTCCCGCTTTCCCCATTTGGAAATTCAAATTTACGATTGAAGAATATAATATCAAAATTCCTAGTAACTTCTCGTAATATTATCACGTTGAAGAAGTCAATTAATACAAATTTGGAGAAATCTAAAGCAAAGTTTATGTTGGCAGAATCTCTTAAATGTATAGTCAAATGATTGGGGAAATCTCCAATAAATTGATGACCCCAGTGCAGCTACCCGACACATGGACAACGATGTCCCTTGTTCTAATCAAAAAAAAAGCTCTCAAAACGATGAATTTCCAATGTTTTGTGCATTTACTTGTAACTTAAATAAGTTCCTAAAATTATTTAATGTTTTAAATATTAATACTTACAATTTTCACAGATATAATAATCAATGTGCATATAGATCCGTTTACAATGTAAATACAAGTCCGCCTTTTTGTGAATGAACAACGATTTTTTATAAACAAAACTTAACTTTTCATCAATAAAGTAAAATAAACCGTGTTTTGACCGTTCTTCGACATTACGAACACATTATGAATGTTAATTATACTCACTGACAGTGCAACAGTAAACATATTACAAAAAAAAGCCACCACCACAAATAGTTGACGTTGAACGGTCCTTCCCCGCGCACATAGAATTTGAATAACCAGCAGAAATTGCCATTTGCACAAGCGCCAACAGCGATAACGTCAAATCAGCGAATTGTTCGCATTCTTCACATACAACAATGTACGACGTCTGCACGTATTTTTCCATATTACAATTCTTACAACACTGTAATACAAGCAGCACATGCCTTTTTTGCGACACCTTTCAATATTTTTCCCAATAACAAACAAAGGTAAACAATTGTAAACAACGCGACATAACTAAAGTTGAAACGGGTTTTAATTATACGTCTCTATTTCTTATTCAAAAGCAATGAAGACGAAAAAATACCTCAAAAGATAATCTTGATGTTCGTTCAGTTACCAAACAAAAAAGAATTGTGATGTTTTTTTTTATGTGCGGTTATTTAATTTTTATGTGAAAGACGATGGAGTTACTCGCGTGTGATAGGCGTACTCCACATTTGCATTGAACCTCAGCAATGACGGCAGAGAGCTTCGGTATTCAATGCTTGTGCGCAGCGCAAGCGTAACTGTCTTTTTCGGAGCAGCTAACGTTACTTTGCATTTTACTTCGCACATTGTTCCGATTCAATTTGGCCAGTGTGTCAAAGATGTTAAATCAACTGCCGCAACAATACTGATTGTGAGTGGCAGACGAAAACAGACAAAAGATGTACAGATTTCGGCATGTTTTTACGAGTTTTACGATGATTAATTTGGGAAAAATTATGAGTTTCATTGTATTTGCGATATTTTATTGTTGGTAATTATGTTGTGGATCGGAGTCCGGATGCAATGTATGAATTATTTCTAAGTTTCGCAACTTAGAAAAGCAACCACTTGACTGGGGTACCTTAACGAGGAAGTTAATACGAGTGTCTAAACTCTAGCCCAACCAAAGTCTACCAAGTTATTACCAAGACTTGCTTCCACCGAGTTATGATTAAGACTGAATATATTTTTCCAAAAACCAAAACAAGCTTACAAAATTCCTACTGTATACAATTCTGCACATGGGGATGGGGAGACGAACTACCACTCGTGTGCATCTGTGCATCGATACATTAACTTGAAGAGTTTTATATCTTACGTACAAAAAATCACTATGGGAGATAGCTAAGATAAATACATTTTCTCGAAAGCAAAGACTTATCTAAACATTACTACGATGCCATCAAACTTCTTACCATAATATTGAATACACAAAAACATACATCTATTGAAAACAAAAATTACGAAAAAACAACAACTACCTTTAGCTCAGCTGTAAAAACTCTAAACCCACGAATATGATAAACATTCAATCAAAATTCACACGATAATTAAAATTTCAAACCATTTGTATCACAAATATTACAATAATATGAAAAATAATCACGCACACAACAATTAGTTTTACACTCTTAGTCTGAACGCTCCCTTACATTTATGTGCGAGCAGTGTGTTCATACCTTTAAAATTCTTTGAATTGCAAAACATAATTCCGCCAAACCAAAGCAATAACATTGTTTCTAGCCATGTCTAGCCTAACATTCAATGACATTCCATGTCTACTGATAACACCATAATTTACCCTGACTAATCACTATAGAAAACAAACGAAAACAACCAATAACAATAAACAACAATACCGGCCAAACAAGACACCAAGACATAATAAATAGCTCATTCTACCAAAAATTACGCCGAGTCTAATAATAATAATAATAGAAGATTGATTATAAACATAACGTAGACGTAAACAAATGCGTCTGACGTTGTTGGGCAATTTTGAAAAGCAGAACCAATTAATACAACTCACAGTGCGCACACTCATTATTCTATTTATTCTATGTCTGCGAGCCTACGTCTATGTTGATGAATTCATGTTAATCGTAATCGTAATGATAATGAGTTTTAGAAAGTCTTAAAATGTCGCCTGTCGTTTGGCCGAAGTTTTTACATAACTGCACGGGCGTTTTCCACTTTTTTATATTTTGGTTACTTTATCAGGAACTGTCGCAAAATAGCATGAAATACAAGTGTGATTGTTGGCAACCACGAGGCGGAGCGTGAAATAAATGCACCAAAGAAACGATTAAATTTCGAGCGTCACATTTTATGCTGCAACTTTTTAAAAATATAATTTATGACGATCAAACAAACAATCGGCAATTTAACGCACATTCACTTTCGGAACTATAAAGTGTTTCTAGGTAAAATACTTAATAGGAATGACACATTATTTTTTTGTAATTGCATAAAATAACTTTAAAAAAGATACTTTAAATTTGTATTTCGCTTTTTACTGTATATAAGTAACCTGTATTGGCATTCGTATGCACTTACATCCCATTTCACAATCCCATTATTGAATACATCAAAAGAAAACAATACTAAATTCATACTAAAAATAACAAGTAAAACTTAACACACTAAATACACCGATGAGAAGTTAGCAGCGAGATCAAATTGCCCCATTTAAAATAACACGTAAAATAAAATTTTGCCATTAGCACTGGAGCTTCTAATAT